>PVIC010038277.1:0-17661 GCA_004025085.1 Thryonomys swinderianus | reverse complement strand
GATGGTCTTGCCAGGATTAAGGAGAATTACTCATACATTTTCAAAGATGAACCTCTGTTGGAACTGCATGGTGTTCTGGCTGGAGCACTGCTTAGGTTTTTGGGAGAAGGACCACAGAGCTTTGTTACACTTTTCTTGAGGACTTTGTCTCTCTCTCGCCAACGGGAATCTGTCTCCCGAGAAATGCTGTGGTCACGTGGAATCCTCTGGCTCAGTCCTATGGCATGAAGCACCAGCCTGGCAGTGGGAAACTTGCCATTCACCAGGTCTTCTCTGGGCCTGAGCCCATGAAGCCAGTTTGTATGGCCACATAGAGTTCTAGTGTTTTTCCTTCAAAAAAAAATCTCTGCTGGGGGCAACCCCAGCCCTCAAACCTCATTCACAATTCACAAATGTCCCCTAGTTGGGCTGGAATGTGACTCTTCTCCCTTTCAGCTGTGTGACTTCTCTCCCTGGGCCTGAGCACTTCGATCTATATAGTGAACATGATAGTCACGCCTGCTTCATAAAACTGTGGCGCTGAGTGTACAAAAGCATGTAGGACCACGTGACCAAATCCCACATGACTCCAACCATGGGAGATGGTGGTGATGCAGGCTTTTCACTGCTCTTGAAAGGCCAGGAGACGCAGCTCTGGGGCCGTGCTGCTCCACAGCTGGCACTGTGAGGTCCCACTGTCTCCTCAGAGTTGTCCCTTTGAGCTCCCATGTGAAGCCCCTGCTCATCTGCACAGGCCGCCCCACAGCGGAGCTGAGTCTGAGATCTCTATACACAGGACGCCATGTTAGTCACCTTTCCATAACTGTAACAGACACTTGAGGTGCTGCTCAAGTTATAAAGAGGAAAGGTTCACCCTGACTCATGGTGAGGGAGGGTCCAGTTCATGGTCCACTGGCCCCATTGCTGTTAGGACTCTGGTGGAGGAAAGCATACTAGGTGGCTGAGGAAGGTTCTGTGTCTCACCCTGCGGGATGTGAAAGAGAGGAAAACACTGGATAGCCTAGTCCTGTGGAGGCCACGCTTGGGACCTTGAAACCCCCTCTAAGCCTCACTCCTTAAAGGTCCCACAGCCTTCCCACAGCACCACCTGGGAAGCAAGTCAGCAATACAGTGCAGTGTCTGGGGAGCATCCGGTCTAAACCAGAGCAGACCCTGAAAAGCCCTCTTCTGTGTCTGTCTCGTCCTCACTTGCTGCCTGTGGATTCTCTGTGGAGCCTGGAAAAGGCCACCTGACTCTATGAAGAGCATTTATTTTCCTTCAGCCCAGTGTGGCTAAGCCCAATGCGTTTCTGGTGAGCAGCTCTTCAGCTCCAGCACAGACCTGAGGCGGGACATGTGTGTCCTGGGGACAACGCCGGCTGATTCACTCTTCAGCAACGAGAAGGAAAATCGGCCAGGAGTCAGCTGCTCTGGGTTTGCCAGACCAGGACAGCTCGCTCCAAAGGAATGTGGCTCCTCAGTCATCTCTCCTCCTCACAGGGCTCAGACACCGCCTGGTATCCAGGCAAAGAGCAAGAGGGGAGAGGACACGAGCTGATGCTTGAACCTGCTCGGCCGTCTCCCCGAAGGCCCTGTAGCGCCTCGCCTGTGGGCTCGGTGGCAGGGCAGCTGGGTGTCCAGCTGCACGGGGGGGGGGGGGCTGCTCAGCACCCTCATCCGCTTCCTACCTGGGACACCAGCCGGAGCACCGCCTGCTCGACTCTGCTCGCTGGGCTGCGGCATCCCTCCGGGGCCAGCACCAGCCACACGAGCCCTCATCAGGGAACAGCCCCGAGGCCGTGCGCTGCAGGCCGTCTCTCCTTCCTCAGGAACCGCAGCGGGTCTGGCTCCTCACCCGCTGGTGTTAGACTGGACCCGCGACAGTCTCAGCCAACGAGACGCAGCAAACATCTGGACGATATCCCCTAGTAGTTCTGAAATTATGTGTCCACTGTGTGTTTATGGTTATCTATGATTCCAGGAAAAAATCGTCACTCTCCTGGCTACTGAGGCCCCCTTGTAAAGACAGCAGAGCTAGTCTACACTGCAGAAGCAGCCAGGTGTGGACGGCACCTCAAGACCGCAGTGCCAAGTGGAATAAATCAGTCACGAAAGCTTAGCATCCCATGGCTTCTCTGATATGAGAAGCTCAAGGTCAAAATAAAGAGCAAAATAAAAGATAAATAATAGGAAACAGAAAGATAGAATTTTTGCAAAGGGGAAGTGGATCCTGAGCTGGGGGAAAGAGCAGCAGAGGAGGGAACGCGGAAAGGACTAAATGTGACACGCGCACACCGACTCCCCCGGGGAGTGTGATCTCTTAACTACAGACATGCGTAATGAGAAATCGCTCAAGTGAGAGTGGTCTCGGGGCGGCGATCGCTTACACGTCTCTAAACGTCTCTTTTGAAATAGCTCTGCGTTATCAGCACCTGGTCGGAATTCTGAATTAAGGGCCAAAGCTCTGAGATCTTCCTCTCCCCGCGGCACGACTTCCCCAGGGTGCGCTGTTCGTCTGCTCTGCGGTGCCCCGGTTCCTTCCACCAGACAGAGGCGCCGTGGGCTCGGGACGCGCCGCCACTGCGACACTGTCACCCGGGGCCCCGGGCCCGAGGGCAGGTGCCCAGAATGCGCAGGGAGGACGGAGGCCCTGGCTCCCCAGGCCTGAGAGGAAAGAGCCTGAGAGGCCCGCGCTGTGCGCTGGGCGAGGCTGGGAATGAGGGATGATGCCAGGGCGTCGGGCTTGGGCACCCTGGTGGGGGTCACACCTTGGCCAGGGAGGGGAGAGACGGCAGGGCATCCGCTGGAAGTGGAGGGTGGGGCTTGGCTGTGAAAGCCTGGTGCTCGCGGGGCACATAGGCAGAGGCCAGAGACGGCTGGAGGGGTCAGAGGCCAGGCGAGCAGATACAAGGGCAGATACCACCGGAGTGCAGGCGGTTCATAGATGGTACATAGGTGGCGGACAGGGCTGAGGACAGCTCCCTGGGGAGCCCTGCTGTCAAGGAGAGGTGAAGGAGCAAGGTAAGCTGTCATTGGCACGGCAGGGAGAACATTTACTATTTCCTTAAAATTAAAATCAGAAGAGAGACTTCTGCATTTTCTGCAAGGTGGCGTAGAGACAAGGTGTCTGCAAAGCGTTGTGTGCCACCCTGTGCCCAGGTCCTGGGCTTCACGATGCGCCCAGAAGGGTCGCTGAACTCCTCGTATTCCGCTGGGGACTCAGGATCTGCGCCGCCCACCCACCCTCCTGGCGGACCCGTCTTCCGAGTTCGGAACCGGCAGCTCGCTCGCGCCCACTAGATGGCGCTGCTGCCCCACGCAGCAGGAGACCCAGGCTTAGGGTCGCGATTCTCCTGCCCCCGCGGTGTCCCTGCCACGGTGAACCCCGTGGGGCACAGCGATGGCCTCCGATGTTCCACCGCTTAGGAAGAAAGGCCACGTGCTCCGAAATCAACCCGGAAAACGACACGACTTCCCCAGGGTGCGCTGTTCGTCCGCTCTGCGGTGCCCGGTTCCTTCCACCAGACAGAGGCGTCGAGGGCAGAGCTGGCGAGGGCCGCGGCAGGTGCCCGGGCTGCGCAGGGAGGACGGAAGCCCTGGCTCCCCAGGCCGGAGAGGAAGGAGGCCGCGCTGTGCGCTGGGCCAGGCTGGGAAGCAGCGGCCGGTGCAGAAGGGAAAGGAGGGAGACGCCCGGGGACGGCGGCCGGGCTCGGAGGGGCTGGGCAGGGAGGGCCGGCTTGGCTCTCCGGCCCCCACGGTGCGGCCCCCGGGCCTGTGGCCTGGCGGATGCGGAGGGCGGTGAGGACACGAGAGCGGCGGGTCCTCTGCTCCAGCGGACTCGGGTTCCGTGGGCAGACGAGACGCCCCAAGGCTCAGAGCAGCCCCGTGGGGGCGCCCGGGCGGAGCCCTGCACTGCGCCCCTGTCCCGGCCTCTCCGGACTCCAGAGCCGGCGAGCGCCGCAGGCTCTGCCCTCGGCCTCCACCGCCCCAGGACCCGAGGCCCGCTGTGCTCCTTGCTCTGGACACTGGGGAGAGGGAGAAGCTACCAGAGCTCCCGCGGGGCCTGGGCACCCTCGCTGCCCCACCCCCGCCAGGAGCCGCGTGTGCTGTCAGGCTCCCCGGCTGTCCCGAGCATGCTCACCGGGTTGGCTCCTTCGCTTGTTTCGAGGTGCTCTGGTCTGGATACGGTTGAGTGTGTCCCTCAGAGGGTCACGTGCTGGAAGCTTGGTCCGCGCGGGCCTCGTAGACAGGCGGTCGGCCCTTTAAGAGGCGGGGCCTAGCGGGAGGCCAGTGGGTCCTACTTACTCCCAGAGGGGAGCTGCTGAGCGCTGGCCTTTCGGCCTCCAGGCCGAGGAGCTAAGGAGCCTCTTCTTTAGGAGGGGCCCAGCTCACTTAGCAGAAAACTGGCTAACGCACCAGAATTCAGAAGGGGTGTGTCTGGGTAGCCCCAGCTCCACATCTGGAAGCTGGGGAGCCCTGCGCAGGTCCCGTGGGGCCCGGGACTCTGTGTCCTCAGCTGGCAGCTGGCAGTCAACCTAGGTGAGAGGGGTGCCCACGGGGAGCAAGTCTCATGGGGAGCAGTGATTGTGCAGCTCACTATGCAGCCCAGGCGAGCCTCAAACTCAGCAATCTTCCTGCCTCTGACTCCCGAGGGTTGGGATTACAGGCGCGAGCCATCACGCCAGGCCCTGTGGTGTGTGGTACTGATTGCTGATGGCTGTGAGTCACCACGCCCAGTGGTTGCCAGGGATCAGACTCAGGACCTTGGGCTTGCTAGGCAGACGCGAGAACCACTGAGCTAAATTCCCTATCCAAGGGAGAAATAGTTTTGTTCTTATTTCCCTGGTTGTGGTCAGCAATATCAGAGCGAAAGGAATTTACATTCTGACCTTTTCGTATGAAGCATTTCCCCCAGATCACGATAAAGCATGAATGTCATGAATTCTTTGTCGTTGGTTCTATTGTCTGAGAACTTCAAGTGAGGCACAAACCTGTGCACAGGGTGACCACCTTCCCCACGATCCAGAGGGACCCGGCTGGCTGGGCTCGCAGGGGTCCCCAGAGCTAGGTCTGTGCTGTTGTGTGCCACCTTCCGCCAGGATCAGGCTGACCGGGGCAGAGCCGGTGCTGTGGGGCGGCCGTGGTCTGAGGGGCTGGTCTGGTCCACGGCAAAGACAGGCCTGCGAGCAGGGTGAGCCCGGAGGAGCTGGCACAGTGGCAGGAAGGCAGCTGCGGAGCCGGAGGGCCTCCCACCGTCCTCCGGGGACCCTGGAGCGGAGGAGGACGCCTTGCGGAGGCCCTTGCACGGCCTGGCCTCGCGGGCTTGGTCAGGCAGGACGGGGCCGGCTGCAGGAAGTCTGGAGCCCCACAGCCGGCTCGGAGCGGGCTGTGTGGTGTCAGAGCGCTGCCGGCAGGCGCTGGCGGGCAGCCCAGGCATGGGAGGAAGGACGTGTCCTCTTCCTCGCAAGGTCAGTTCCTGCAAACCAGCTAAATAGTGCATTTTCTCCTTACGGACTTTATTATCTCCATTTTTTGGAAGAGTTGGCATTTTAAAAGACTCTAATGACATGGAGTCAGTCTTAATTATAACCTTTCCTCTCAGGGCACGGTGTTGTCTATGAAAGAATTTTCTAAATTTCTTAATTAACCTGCAGTGACTTTGTTTTGCCAAAGGTTGTGCTCAGAAACCATTACAAGAAATTCTCTTTCTGCCACCATGGAGTAGTTAAAAATTAAAATAAAAATAAAAGTACACCATAAAGCAGGAAACCCCGTAACAACAAACTGTCTGGCTAGGAAAGGTCAGACAGCCCGAGAACACAGCAGCAGCGATGCACGGGACATAAAGCTGGTCCCCGAGGTGAACGCTAATAACCCGCACGCGTTATTTCCAAAGCAGAGCTGGAGGGTAAACTGCACTTTCTTAATCTGCCTCAAATCTAATTTCTGATGATGAAGCTTTTATAAACAAGCTCCAATTCATGAATACGTGGCCTTTTACAACCTACTTTATCTTTCAAACAGAGTGGTTAATCCCCTCTCCAAACAGGGGCCGCGTCGAGAGTGCAATAACTAGGATGGAGCAGAGACAAAACAGAGAACTCACGTCCCTCCGGCTGCCCCGGGACTCTAGCGCCGGCCGCTGAGGTGACTCTGGGGTGCTCTTACTTGGATCTTTCCTGAGGTCTCCGGGGTTCCCAGCCGTGTCTTCACCTGCTCATAGATTGTTTCCAAACTCCCAAAACGAAGCCGACCGGGCAGCAGTGGCCAAGGGCTCTCTTTCCACTCCCACAGGCCCCGCCCCGAGCCCTGTGGTTTCTGCCACCCCCGGGGCGGCTGTGGGCTTCCCGGAGACTCAGCGGAGGTGACATGGGCCTCCTCCTCAGGCAGGGTGGCCCTCCGCCTGACAAGAGCAGTGTGAGAAAAGGCCGGAGCAGAGTTAAGAAAACAGGGGCTGGGGCTGGGGTTCCGTGGCGGGGTGCTGGACCAGCGGGGCGCGCCCTGGGGTTGTCCCTCCAGGGACACACACACACACACGCGCACACACACGCACACACGCATGCACACACGGCAGCACTGGCTCACCCTGACACAGACTCCTGTGGCCTCACACACCCCTTTCTGTGCACACAAACCTGTCAGCCGCCCTGACAGCTGCTTGTGTCCGGGTCAGTCCCGCCTCGCTGGGAGCCATCTCACCTCCCTCCCTGGGGATTCCGTCTCCCGAGAGGTCTCACCCTCACGTGGGTCCCAGCTTGGCCCTCTGAGCACGCTGCCTGGTGAAACCACCCTGAAGTCTTTTCTGAGTACAGTGTCTGCCCGCCTGGCCCCGAGTGCCCTCCCGAAGGTGCTTGGCACCAGCCACTATGACAGCAAGTGCCACTACCTGCCTGCTATTGCCAGCTACTGCAAGAGAGGCTGGGTGTGCCCTGGGCCGGCCAGTGCCCCTCAGCACTGTGCTGGGCCCTTGTCTCGGCTGGTGGCAATCTCTGCCCCCCCAGCTGTCCTGCTGCCTGCGCATAGCTCCTGCTGCACTGTCTGTCTGGTAAATGTTTGCATGCCTGTGTTTTTTTTTTTTTTTTTTTTTTTGAGGCAGGGTCTCGCTTTGTAGTTCAGGCTGGCCCTGAGCTCACTATGTAGCCCAGGCAAGCCTCGAACTCAGCAATCCTCCTGCCTCTGCCTCCCGAGTGCTGGGATTACAGGCGTGAGCCACCACGCCCGGCTGCATGCCTGTGTTTTTATCAGTTGCTATTTTTTACATTTAGCCAACCCCTTTCCTGACAGCACTGATGTCGCAGAGGAGCAGAGACCCAAATCAGAAAGCGCTCTTTCCTGGGTGTCTTTATGAGGTGTGATCAGAAACACTGTGAGGCCGCTCCTGAGCACCGCACACAGAAAGGCAGCTCAGAGATACACGCGGTGTCCTCACCCCCTTCCCCAGCAGACCCAGCCCCATGTGACCCCCGCTCTCCCCAGAGTCTACCTGACCGTGAAAGGGGCGTGTGAGGCAACTCATGACATCGCGGTGGCCAAGGCAGTGCAAGCCAAGGCCGCCAGGAAGAGGACTCCAGAGCCGCGGCAGGAAGAGGCGAGGACGACGGGCTGAGGGTTTGACGTGAGGAGTGGATTGGGAGGGCGTCCGCGGCAATGTGTCTTTTCACTATAATAGATGTTTAAAAAGTTTCTGCCATCACCATACACTTTGGTCATGCTTTGTATCCACCAGACAGTGAGGCGGGCCCTGGAGAAGGTGCGTCTCAGCGCCACCCCAGGGTGGGGCGGTGGCGTGTGGGGCGCAGGAGGAGGGTGGACTGAGAGCCGAGCCCAGGAGGGGGCGGAGCAGCGACAGGGTTGCGGCACTCAGGGCTCCTCCCAGGCGCTGGCACACATGACTGGCCCGCGGTGCGGTGCCGGCCTCTGGTGGACCCTCGTGCCATCCCAAATAACCAGGCTGTGGATGTCAACTGTCCGTGCCCCCAGAATCCCCTCCAAGCACCTGGAAAACAATTAGTCTGGACACCATTAGCATCAGGACCAGTTGAAGCCTCTCATGGCGCGGCGTCCGGAACACAGCACCAGCGGACACGTCTGCGGGGACGTGGGCTGAACTCTGGGTGTGACTGTTTTAATGCTCCGCTAAAATACTCTCATCTCGATCGCAGAGGCCCTGCTGCCTCACCTCTGAGTGCCGGGACCAGCCCTGGGCCTGGGTGTGACACGGCCTGGCCACGGGACCACGGGGGCCCAGCCAGCTGCCTGGTGGTCCGTCAGCCCGTCGGGCTCAACAGGAGGAAAAGTGCCCACTGGTTGGCATCTCTGTGAGGAGCAGTGGGCAGGGCTGAGTCTGAGCCGGCCTGGCCGATGAGTGCCCAGCTCGGGCAGGACCCAGGGACTCTGCCCCCCACGCCTCGCCCTGCAGGGTCTGGACACACGACAGGTGTGTCAGACGGAGCCCAGGGGCCGGACAGCCGTGGCTGAGGCACAGAGAGATGCATCTGTGGTGAACATGGGCTGAGGGCATCAGGAGACGGAGATGGAGAGGAGGGAGGGCAGAAGGGAGGAGCCGGGAGGGGGAGCCGCTATGCTTCCAGCGCTCGGTGCTTTGCTGATTCCCTGGCACGTGGGAAGCACAGGCTGAGGGCACTGGGGCACGTGGGGCTGGATGTCCATGACTCCTCTCCCCAAGGGCATACAGCGGCCAGCTGATGCCCGGACCCGCCAGGACGTGGCCTTTTCTCTGCTCCACACCCACCAGACTTCCTGCCTCCTCCTGGGGACCCTGCTCGTGTCGGAGCTCGGGGTAGAAATCTCCACTGAGGCCCAGGCCCAGCCCAAGATGGCCGCCATGGAGGGGAAGGAGGCCCTGCAGCAGGCAGCCATTGCCTCCCAGGCCACACGGAAGAAAAGGCGGCCTTCTTCCTCCACGCCCTGCCCCACTGTCCCTGGGGCTCAGCCTGTCATCTCCTGGAGCCAGACATCAGCTTCTGGATGACGCAGGCCCCGCCTGGCCTCTCTGTACTTCTGCTTTCTCCACAGATGTTAGAGATCTGTGAGGGCCGAGAACAGGCTGATGGCACAGACAGGCAGAACTTGGCGTCTTCTGGGAACTCAGCCTGGGGAATCCCTTGTGGGCTGTGGCTTGACCGCGTGCCCGATCGGTGTCTGAGCCAGGCTTTCCTCAGGCCAGAGGGAGCCCAGATCCGTCCACATGGTGCAGCTCCCTGTGTACAACCGCAGACTCTAGCCCAGAAAGCTGCAAGCACATAGGGTCCCCACGGACAAGGGCTCGACTTAGGACTGATCCACATTTAGTAGGAGCCAGACCAGAAATCTGAATTTGGATCCATTCCCAGGCTGCTCTGACCTCGCTTATCATGACGAGACGGCAGAGACAGCATCGCAGCCTGGAGAGTCCCAAGGTCCCTGGGGTCTCAGCTACCCGACACCGATGCCGTGTGTCTGCTAAACTGGCTTAGGGGTCTGTGTGTTTTTACTTAGAATATTTTCAATTCAACATGTGTTTTGGGGATGTGGATCTCCTTGAAAATCAAGGAGCGTCTGGTAACGGAATCTTCCTGAAAGAGCCCTCAGCTGTGCACTAGAAAGCACGCGATGTTCACCCCAGACAGCCCTGGTGCCCACATACCCCTGCCTCAGTCCCCCGTCAACCCCGCACTCTTACATGGCCGTCCTCCCTCGTCCTGCCCCTCCGTGGACAGACGCGCCCGGCCTGCTCCCGGCTCTGCAGTGAGAGCAATCCCACTCGTGTCTCCCCCTCAGCAGACCCTCCGGGGATGGCTGCGGGGGTTAGATACAGAGCAAAGAGTCAAAGGAAGGACAGGAGACTGTGGAGGAGATGTGTCACGGTGTGTCCTGAGTGACGTGCCAGGGCACGGTGCCCGCGCTGTACTGGGCAGCTGTGGGTTGGCAGGGGAGGTGGGAGCCCAGGCCCACCGCAGCTTCCCTCCCCACGAAGGGTGGTGCATCTGTGACATCTGCACTTCGGGTCCCTTCCACAGTCACAGGCTCCCTGCTTCCCAAGGTGGCACCAGGCTGGCAGCTTTCTGTGCCTCTGCAGTGGGTGAGGAGCCTTCAGCTCGCACAGGGTCTCGCTGCCACAGTGAGCAGCTGGTCACGGCCACCCTGCCCCCACCACTGCGCTGTGTCCCTCTGGGTCAGCTGGTCTGGTGCCCTCCAAGGAGCAGCATGGCCGAGAGTCCACACTCTAGCCATCGGGCACTGGGCAGTCTTGGGACACAGAGCCCAGGTGTCCCCTCCCAGCTGCCCGAGCCTGTGCAGGGCCCCTGGGCTTGTGACAGACCTTCCCCACGCACCACGCGGCGTCCCCGGTGTGAGGCATTTCCCGGTTCAGGGAAGTGTCTTCTGTTTTCAGCTCTGCACATACCTGGGGCTCCCTGGGTTGGGTTGAGGACCCAGAGTGCTCTTTCCCAGCATGCTCTGCAAGCAGGACAGAGTCCTCCCCTCTCAGTTCCTAGGGCTGCTCGCCGTGCCCACCATCTTCCAGCACGACAGCCAGAAGGGACGAATCAGGCAGCGGCTGAGTGGCCTGAACACCAGTGCGAGCCTAGCAGGACTCCGGCCAGGCCTGGAGTTCTGGACTCATGGCGCCAGTGGCTTGTACCTCCGAGGGCTTGTAGATGGCCACGCCTTCCTGTGACGTCACATCCTCCCCCATGTGCGTCTCTGGGTCTGGACTTCTCTTTCCAAAAGACACCAAATCACTCTGGATGGGAATGTGCTCTCATGAGCTCTTTTAACCCAAACCTCTGTCTACAAGCAGTCAGTTCTCAGCTCCTGGGAGTGAGGAAATTGTCAGAGGGACTTTTGGGGTGCAGCTGAGCCCGTGACAGGCCTTCCGTGCTGTTTCACACGGTCCCCACCCTGCTCTCCACGCGGCGTCTTGCAGCTCCGACTGGGTGGCGGTTGGCACGCCGCTTCTCTGCCCTACTCTCCCCGCTCGGGACGGGGGGCAGCCCGGGGCCCCCCTCACGGGCAGAAACGAGCAGCCTCTGAGCTCTCTCCAGGGCGGCCCAGCCCTCGCCCGGGCGCCGCTCAGAGCACCCCCTGCTTGGCCTGGAAGACCGAGGTGCGGGAGGAGCCGCGGGGCCCTGAGGACGGGCTGGCGGGACGCAGGGGCCGCTGCTTCCGCTCCCGCCGCGGGGTGGACGCCGAGCCCCTGCCCAGACCCCGGGCGCGGGTGACCGGGGGGAGGAGCCTTCACCCCGGCCGGAGCGGGGCCAGCGCCTCCCAGGGACGGAGCGGCGTCCGGCCCACGGGGTCGCGGGGCCCGGTGTCCGGAGCCGGGGCGACCGCGGTGCCAGGTTCTCTGAATTTTACGGGAAAAGAAAGGGCTCTGTGGAAAAGGCTTGGTTAATTGACAGCATTTCCACGGTCGTCTGTTCTTTAATAAGCGGTCTGGGGCCATTCATCACATACCTTTTAACCTCCTCTCTTTTATCTTTAATGAAATGTGCGTCTTGCATGGCATTTTTACAGTTTTGCTTTCTCTACGAGAGTAGCTGGTATTTGAGAACGGGCCTCCAGGCAGCTGAGCACGCCTCTGAAGTCGCCAAGGCAGGGGAGGGGGTTTTACCAGCTCCTCTTGGCCGGCCTCGCGGGGTGATTAGAGTCTTTGATGACCGCACAGGGTCTCCGCTCCGGAAAGGCGTTTCTCAGACCCAGGGGAGCCCCGCGGGTCTGGTCCGCGACCAGGGCTCAACAGCGCACCCTGGTGGCACAACAGCGTACTGCTTCTCCGGCCACGGCCCCAAAGCGCGGAGTCAGCACGGTTCAGGTTTCGGCCTCACTCTAGAGCAGGTTTCCACTAGCAGAGGCAGAAGATGTAAGTGAAGGAAGATTGTCCTCGAGCGACACCGTAGTGGTACTTACACAGTCTTGAGTAGTCTCGGAAAGACAAAACGCTCAGAGCAAAGTGAGTTTCACGACCTCAGCACGATCGCTCGGCTTATCAAAACACAAGTTTTAAATGGACGGCTGATGTCCACAGACGGCTGAAGAAAATATTTCTACTGAATTTCCACGAGAAATGAATGAACACGGTTAAGTAACAGCCGCTAATATGTTGGGGGGGGTGATAAAATGATGGGAAGCTACGGTTTCTATTCAAAAGTCCCTCCAAGTCTGAACCAAGCGTGCTTCCCAGAGAGCAGAGCTCTACACCCTCCGTTCAGGCTGCTCTGTCCTCCTGGGCGGGAAATCAGCCTGACTCTGCCACCTTCATGTGAGGCAGGGGAGAGCAGGGGCCAAAGGCACGCCAACCAGCCAGCTGCACACAGAAGTTAAATTAATAAAGGTTTTGTGCGGAGAGGGCTAGACAGAACAGAGATTCAGTTTCTGATCCTATCGGTAGTTTGATCACTTTACACGCTAGTGGATACATTCACGAACTAATTGCCTTCACTTAACGTGTTTAGCGAGCTACTACCAAAGTGAAATTTAAAAATTGAAGCCTCAGAAAGTTGGTACTAACATTTAATACTAATCCACATTGTTTTCTTTTTCTTTCTTATATTTTTAGGGGGGAAGGTCAACAGCATGATCAAACAGAAAGTTAAGCTTTGAACCAGAAAGTGAAACATGAAAATTGCTGGAATTTGCAAGCAGAAATACAAATCTAGTAAGCCAAGTTTAGCTACGGGGTTTCTAACATAAACACTGAGAAAAACGACTTTCAAAGCAATTAGTTTTCATTAAAAGAAGCTGATGGCTCTAAAAAAAAAAATACACCTAAATATGTGTAATTTTTGGAAGAAGATCCAATTTTGGAGCCCTGGTGGGAAGCAGCAGTGGTTATTGAAAGATATCTGCACTGCCTCAGCCTTTTAAAACATACTCACACTGGCCAGGAAGTGTGCAGAAGTGTGGAAAGCTCCACGCCTGACCCAAGAATTAATTCAGGATATCTCCCATTTGCTTCTTATTCTTCTGAGATTCCTGATGACTTTTGTGCTCTGATTCTGTTTGTTTTCTTCCTAGATCTGCTTGTAAAAGCTAAACTATGGAGGCAGGAGAAAGAAGCAGATTTTGCAAAAGTAGCATCTTTTCTGTAATGAGCCTATATGGACATTTGCAGATTTTTAAGTTTGATAGGAAAAGGCAATAAAGC
Source organism: Thryonomys swinderianus (assembly GCA_004025085.1). Classification (NCBI taxonomy): domain Eukaryota; kingdom Metazoa; phylum Chordata; class Mammalia; order Rodentia; family Thryonomyidae; genus Thryonomys; species Thryonomys swinderianus. The sequence continues at coordinate 4,535 of PVIC010038277.1, read as the reverse complement.
GCTTTCGTTTTTTAATTGGACAATTTAGAAGAAGAAGAATATATTTTTCTATAAGACATCATTTAGCTAGCGTGGACACACTTCCCTGTGATTCGATTTGATGGTGTGCACAGTCCACACTGCGAACACAGTCCGACGCCTGGAAGTCTCTGTAGGCCCCACGGTCCCACTGCTGGCCACGGCTGCTGACGTGGCAACGTCCCCAGAAAACCCACGGATGGCTTCCTGTCACTAATAACTTGTTTGACTAGTCAAGGATTCTGCAAAAATATAGGATGGTAATGTACGCTCTGTTTTGTATATGCTGCAGGGTCCCGGCCCTCAGCATGCTGGTCCTGGGGCCCGACGGGCTGTTTCCGGTTTCAGGAGCTGCTCTTTGCCTCCGGGCAGTGTGACCCTGTGGAGTCATGTCGCCATTTCTTTCTGTTCTCGCCGCCTGCAGACATTTGGCCTGTGTCCACTTTGGGCAGTACACATACGCAGGCTCTGGATTTTAGCTCGGGGTGTGCTGGGCGTCTTAGGATTTTATTTAACCAAAGCCACATTAAATAGCAGTCAAGGATCTGGCTGAAAGAAAGGAGCGGACCCAGTAAAGCCAAAGGTAAAACCAGGTCCACATGCCCCGCGGGGTCTGTCTGTGCCTGCGGCACTGTCCGGCACCGGCTTGTCAGTCACTGGCAGAAGCCACAGTTACACGGGGACTTCTGGGCTGTGCATTATGGGAAGCGGCTTGGGGAGAAAACGTGCCTACAGATTTTTTACCTTTTTCTTTTTTTCTTTCCCTTTCTCTCCCTCGGCCCTTCTTCCCGCCCTTTTCTCTTTCCATTCCTGTTGCCCCTCTCCACTCCCTCTATGAACAGCTGCCCAACAGGACCCCCGAGCTGGCTTCCAGGTGCTCCCCTCCTCTCCACAGGCTTCCTGCTCTGCAGGCCGAGCCCTCCCCCCGACCCGGAGGGCAGAGCGGCCCTGCGGCCAGGGTCACCTGTCCACGCCTGGAAGGAGCGAGCGCTGCGTCTGTGTGTCCTCCAAAGCCACGGCCCTGGCCACCGTGGCACTGCAGGGGGCGCCTGCTTCTGCCGACCCTGGCGGCTCCGCGGCCGAGTCGGCGCAGTAGTTCTTAGGCTTCTGCAGGCTCTGTGAGCTGCCAGGGCACAGAAGGGAAGCGCCCTGATGGGAGGCCTGGGAGAGGGCAGGGGTCCCTGGGAGCGCGAGGCCCTGAGGTGGGGAGGACCTTCCCCACCCCCTGCTGCAGGCCGGCTCAGACGGGGCTGTGACCGCAGCCTCCTGGGCCGGCTCCCTGCGCGCCTCCTCCGGCGGAGACCAGGAGGCTGAGACTTGGGAGATGAAGCTTTAGATGAATGGCCAGGGGCCACGGGGCGGCTCTTACACACACACACACACACACACACACCGGGACACACACTCACATGCATGGACATACACCAGCAAACAGGCATCACACAAGCAAAAATACATGTACACATGCATGCCTATACACATACAGGCATAGACACACAAAGAAACATGCACCCACACATGCATTCATACAGACAAGCATACACCTGCTCACACGCATCCGCATACAAGCACAAACACACATGTGCACGCACACAGACACACACACACACTCTCTTCACATGCATCGGTCACTGACGGCGACCGCAGGGCCTCCCTGTCTTCCACGCCTGTCTGTGCGGCTTCCCGGTCCCTCCCTGAGGTGGGGAGATGCAGGAGGAGCCCGGTCAGCTCTAGGGGCCGCTGCGGGTAGAGGCGGACATCCAGTGCACCCCGCGGACATCCTCCCCGACAGTGCTGGTCCCCAAGCTGCTTCTAAGCTGGGACCCGGCCGGGGCCTTGCCCCCCCCCCAGCTGCTCTGGTCCCTCCTGCGCGGGTCCGTCTCCTCAGGGGGCTTCGAATGTCTTTCCTTCCACCACGGGAAGAAATTCTGCACTCGGCCAGCAACTGCTCCCCACTCCTGCACCCCGAGCCTAGCGCCATGGCTGGCAGGACCGGGGCTTCCCCAGAACACACGCACCCCAGCAGGGAGGCAGGGGACCCCTGTTGTCACCTGTTCACCCCTCTGGGATCGCTGTCAGTTCAAGATGCCCAGGTGTTCTTCCCAAAGGCGCCCTGGTGGGATAAAGCACTCCGCTCAAACGCTCCGCTCCCACCCTGGCAGCCAGTACCCGGTCCTAACGGAGAACTGCACACCTCACTTGGCTGCCCCGTCTCGCATCCTGCCAGAGTTACACCCATTTAGAGTAAATCAGCGGATACTGCTTTGTGGGAAAATATTGCATGATACCAATTTTAAAAATAAGGGTGTCTTTCCATTGAAATTAGAGTCACCTGGTAAGACATCTCCAAGCTAAAGAGCATGTGCAATGAGATGGATATAGCACACTTTATATTCCTGATTGGACTGTGTGCACCCCTGTTCCACGACGTGGGGTCCCTGAGCCCTGCTCCCTGGGGAGCACCGAGACTGAGAAGCCCAGAGTGGGGGGACCTGGAGCTTGCGGTCCGCCCCGTGGCAGTTCCATCCCGAGGGACCCCTGCATCACAGCCGATAGCGGAAGAATGCAGACATCCACGTGGGGACCCAGCAGAAGGTTCTCAGCAGCCACAGGTAAGAGACTGGACAATCAGCCCGTATGAGGCACACGGTGCTGAGCCTGTCCTGAGCTCTGTCCTGAAAAGCTCTGAAGGAAGGTGCGTGGGATCAGCTTGACTCTGCAGGCTGTGTGTCCCCACGATGGCTTTCAACAGCAGTGAGCTTTCCTGAGCTCTCCAGCCCCTCCTCAGTACCCAGCAGACACCAAGTTCTTTTCTTCATCATTTTCTTCCCTCCTCCCCATTCTTTCCTTCATTCTCTATTCTTTTTCTTTCTCTTTCCTGGCCTCCTTCCCTGTGTTTCTTTCCTGTCTTTTACCTCTTTTCCTCTCCCTCTGTGGTAGTCAGCTTCCCATTGCTGTGACAAAATACCTGAGATCAACAACAGAGCAGGAAGAAAGGTTTGTCCTGGATTCAGTTTCAGCCCATGCTCCCCGACCTGCTGACTGGTGGTGTCCAGCGCAGAGTGTGGTGGAAGGAACTGCTCCGTCCTGGCAGCTGGGAAACGTGGGAATGGAGCCCAACACCTTCCCATTTCTGCCCCCGGCCCAGCCCTAGCGCTCTCCCACCCCAGGTGCCCTTGAGTGTTAGGCTCTGGGGACATTTGTGATCCAAACCCAAACACCTTCCTTTTATTTTTTGTTCCCTTCACTTTTACTGCCATCTCCTTGGGAAGGTGCCCAGGCTCTAGACATTCTGGAAACAGGAGGTTTATGGTGTCACTGGGGCTAATCTGGCTGGTTTGTAGAACCGCTGAGTCTATTCAACCTGCAAAATGTCCTTCCTGGGATTATGCTAAGCTTTGCAATTAGTCAACGAAAATCACTACACTGCAGAAAGTCCGCGCAGCCCTCCTAAGCCCCCTGCGCCTCGGTTTTCACCTCCCCCGTGCAGCTGCCTCAGGGTCTGAGCCGCATTTTAGTGCTTCCCACAGCAGCGCTGAGGTGACGCACAGGGCGCCAGCTGGGTAAGAGGCAGACGGGTGGAAGCGCCAGGCAGCGGGGCACGTAGGGGCGCAGACCCAGCGGCGAGGACGAGGGAAGGGGCAGCGGGTGCGGCCACACCTGACCTCGCGGTGCCGCCTGCGGACGCACAAGGCTGGTAAAGGCCTCTGTGCTTCCGGGCAAGGGCAGAAGGAAGGACTGAAAATGGCGGCCCATTTTCCAAGCTGGCCCTGTGCGTCAGGCTCCGTGCGTCAGAGACAACCTCGTCCTGCTGCAGAGAGAAAGCGGAGGCCCGGGCTGGCGGCCAGGCCCTCACAGCAGGCGGGCGTCTCCACTGTGGCAAAGAAGTGGCGCCTTTGAGTTGGGAAGCAGCTCGCGGAAGAGGCAGGGGTGGCAAACAGGAGCCCACGTTGGCATGCCCGAAGGGTCAGGGACTCACAGGACAGAGGCGGGACGTCCGAGACGGTCTGAGACGCGACCTCCTCCAGCCATCAGCCCCATGGCGGGGACTCACTGGGCCCCGCAGATCGGACGGAGCAAGGGGAGCCGGCTCGCGCCACGGCCCGCGGGGAGTGCTCCTTCTTCCCCTTCCTTTCCTTTCCTTCCTTCTTTCCTTCTTTCCCCTTTTTCTTCCTTCCTTCCTTCCCCTCCCTCCCTCCCTCCTTCCTTCCCTCCCTTTCCCTCTCTTCCTTCTTTTCCTCCATGTGTTTCTCCCTATCTTTCTCCTGATTCTGTATCACTGCTAAGTCTTTTCTCTTGGTTTTCTTACTGCTCCTTTTTTTAAGAAACGGCCATTCTATACTTCACAGTAAATATGCTGTTGTTCAAACACCCTGCCGAGGACAGAAGACACAGTGCGCACACGTCCCGCTGACTGGCACCACCCCTGGGAGGGCAGTGCCAGCCAGGCCCAGGGAGACGAGTGGGGCCCGGGCAGCTCTGCAGGGGTGCCCCCTGCCCTGAGCCCTCACCCAGGG
>PVIC010038276.1:0-17681 GCA_004025085.1 Thryonomys swinderianus | reverse complement strand
TAGCTCAGCCTGGCATTGAACCCTGACTATCCTCTTGGCCTTGTCTGCTGAGTGCTGGTTTTATAAGGGTGCACAACCATCTGGTTCCACCTGTTAATAATTCTAACTTTGTTCTTATCCCCCAAACAACTGTAATATGACAAAATATAATTTGTTCTTATGCCAAAAAAAATGAATGTAACAAAATTTATAACAAAATCTAAACAAAGAAAATAGAACAAGTAAATAACAATAGAAAATAAAACAAGAAAATAACGCAAAATAATCTTTAAACTCTCAAAGATTAATAGTATTATACTATTGAAATGGGTAAGGCTTTCCTAAGAATGACATGTTAACTCAGGAGCCACAAAAGAAGATAAATATGACAAAAACACTCACTGAATAGTCCATCCAAAAGAAAGTAAAAAAGATAAGCAACAGTACTCTAATAGACTCATACTTTAGACCTATGGATAAATTCTCTAATATACAGTTTTCTAACAAGGACAACAAATGACCCGATAGAAAAATAAGATAAAGATATAAAGAGATCGGGCCGGTGGGTTAGCTCAGTGGTTCTGGCGCCTGCCTCGCAAGCTCAAGGTCCTGAGTTTGATCCCCGGAAACCACATACAATGCTGGGCGTGGAGACTCACGCCCACCAGCCATCAATACCACATACCACAGTGCCGGGCGTGGTGGCTCATGCCTGTCATCCCAGCACTCGGGAGGCAGAGACAGGAGGATTGCTGAGTTCGAGGCTTGCCTGGGCTACATAGCGAGTTTAGGGCCAGCCTGAACTACAAAGCAAGACCCTGTCTCAAAAAAAAAAAAAAAAAAAAGATGGTTCTAAAAAAAAAAATCCTCAAAAACTGAAGAAACAGAAACCAAAAAGTCCTGAGCAGGCAGTAGACACGGGACAGGATGATATTTTATCGTGTAGCTTTTGGCTCCAAGTAAAAGACACCTAGGTCACCATAGTTCAAGTCCATTTGGGTTTCTGTTTTCACGTAACAAAGACTCGGAAGCAGGCGGATAACTCATCCTGACACTGGCTCAGCACTAGGAGGAAAGGAAATATTACGAGCTTTTTTCACCGACCTTCTCCATCGCCTTCGTCATCTGTGGATGCGATGCTGGTCACTGCACAGTCGTAGCCCGGTTTCCCCAGGAGAGCAGCTCCAGAACCCCCCTTGGATACCGGATCTTCAGGTGCTCAAGCCCCTTACGTAAAATGGTGCAGAATTTATAGAGAACCTGCACAGCCCTCCTGCAGACTTTAAATCCTCTTTAAATGAGGTATGATACCCAAAGTGTTGTCAGTGCCGTATTCCTGTTTAGGGAATACTAATTAGAAAAAAGTGGACATGTTTGATTCCAATAGACATAGCCCTCCCCCCAGTATTTTCAGTCTATGGTTGGGTACACCTGTGAGTGTGGAATGCCTGGATATGCAGTGATAAAACTCAAATTTATTTAATGAAGCTCAAGTTTGTCTTGGGTTTACTTTGGATAAAGAGCAGTTGGGTTGAGCGTGAACAGAAACCAAAAATTGTAAGAACGTTCCTATAAACCCTCGTGGACTCCTGCGCATCTCACTGGAAAGACTTGTGTTCCATGACCATCTTTAGCTACAAGTGATGCAGAACAGCTAAGGGTTGGTGTATAATGAAGAGTTCGGCTGGTCTTTATCCCCAGGGCCTGGCCAGTGGCCCATACCCTTGGAATTTCCCAAGTGATAAGGCAACGTTACTCATAGTCAGCAGTTTGTGCTAATAAGCTGACCCAGGATGGATCTGGTCCTACTAGGAAGACCAGCATGTGATAGAAGCTCAAAGCTGGGACTGAGTTGATGTTAGCCCTGGGGAGGGAAAGAACCTGGAAACTGTGTTCACCCATTTGGCTAATGATTCAATATTTCATGTCTGCAGTGAAACCCTAAAGAACTCTGGGTACCAAAGCAGTGATATGTCAAGGAGTTAATGCATCCCTGGGAAGATGAAACCTTCCTCTCAGAACGCTCTGTGTGACTCTTCTTTTGGTCAGTTTCATTCTGTGTCTTTCACAATAATAAACCCATCATGGTAAATGCACAGCTTTCAGTAAGTTCTAGACCTGAGCGTGGGATTGGAGCACCCAGACTTGTGGCTGGTGTGTTAAGGGAAATAAGTCTTGAGCAGGACTCTTCCCTTAAGTGTGAGCCTGGCTAATTTCTGAGTGATTGGCTTCCGGTGTTTTTCAACAAGGCACAATCTGCATTTAGGGGTGGAAATTCTTTTTTTTTTTCTTCTTTTTTTTTTTTGCTTTTTGAGACAGGGTCTCGCTTTGTAGTTCAAGCTGGCCCTGAGCTCACTATGGTGCCCAGGCAAGCCACCGCAAACTCAGCAATCCTCCTGTCTCTGCCTCCCGAGTGCTGGGATGACAGGCGTGAGCCACCACGTCCGGCACTGTGGTATGCGGTGTTGATTGCTGGTGGGCGTGAGTCTCCACGCCCAGCATTCTATGTGGTTACCGGGGATCGAACTCAGGTCCTTGCACTTGCGAGGCAGGCGCCGGAAACACTGAGCTAACCTTACGGCCCTAGGGGTGGAAATTCTTATAAAGAGGACCCTTCTACTAATCACAGGGCACTGTTACTCCTGACCCATTAAAACTAAATGCCAGAGTGTTAGTCATTCTTCTATTCTGTAAAAACAAAACAAAACTTGAGATAATTGTCGTGAAAAGAAGAGACGTTTATTTGGAATTTCCGCCTATTGTGTGTTGGCCCATTGCGTTCGGTTTCTGAAGCAAACCTGCACATCATGGCACGAGTGTGTAGCGGAGGAACCTGCTCACTTCGTGGTAGCTGGGAAGTAAGTGAAGGAAGAGGCCAGAGGCCTACAGGCCCCCCAGCCCCACACCCAGTAACCCAACTTCCTCCCACTCAGCCCTCAACTCCTAAAAGTTCCACCCCTCCCAATAGCATCGCACCTGGCGATCAGGCTTTTAATGAACGGGCTCTGGGGACACTCTTCCAGACCACAGCAGCCACCGCTCTTTGCCACGCCCAAGGCTCCCAGACTCTCACGTTACTCAGGGAAGTCGCACAAGCCAGTGGAGAAGCCTCCAGCTGAGGTTAACCAGGGTCAGTTTCCTTAGACCCAGCGTGCTGATTTCACACAAGTCAGGATTCTGGTACCAAACAGGAAAGAGGACTATTGGGTGAGCAACTCAGAAAATGGTCCACAAACACAGATTCATGCTAATTAACAGAATGAAACCCTATATGTCAACAGTGTATCACTTTCACCGCTTTCACGCATCAGACTGTCGAACACTAAACATTTGGTTGATAATCAGTGTTGGCAGCATTGTAAGAAGATTGCATTTGACTTCACTTTTGGCAAGAACACAAGATAGTGTGAATTTTTAAGAGCGTTTTGCGAATAGCTATCAAATTTTAACCACAGTGATCCAGCAATTCAGTTCCTCAGTATATACCACACAGAATCAAAAACACCCTCAAATAAATACTTGTACACAAATGTACATAGTAGCATTGGGCAGAGTTGCCAAAAGGTAGACATGACCAATCATTCATCAACGGATGCACAGACACATAAGTGCATGGATGTATTTATAGCGAAGTATGACCTGGCTACTGAAAGGAATGAGGTCCTGAAATAAACTACAAGGACGAACCTCAGAAGACATTATACCAGCAAAACAAGCCAGATACAAAGAATCACATACTGCATGGCACATTTTCTATGAAATATCCAGAATAAGCAAATTTATGGAGGCGGAAAACTGATGGCTAGCAACCAAAGGCTGGAGGGTGGAGGAAAACGGTGATCATTGCCTTACAGTGATACAATTTTATTCTTGGATGATAAAAAGTTTTAAAACTAGATATAGGCGGTGGGTACGCATCATTTGTGAGTGTACTAAATACCTCCGAACTATATAGAACAAGACGTTTAATTTTATGCTACATGAATTTCAGTTCAACTAAAAAATAACCACAGACCACTTCTGACCTAGCATTTCAATTTGAAGAATAAAAATTCTACACATTTTGCAAACATGTCTTAGTTACATGTCCAAAAATATCCATCAGATCAACGTTAGTGATTAAAATAATCTAATCTTATACTAGCGAAACTTTCCTTAAGTAATTGTAGTGCATCTGTATCGTATAATATGTACAAGAACTGGTCAATCTGGAAGGAATTTGCATGTACTGACTAAGGAAAAACTACTTTATCTTCAAAGGGCAAGATACAGATGAGAGTGATTAGCATTTGACTTTATCTCAGTACCGTTCCGTAACTTGGGGTACAGAAACTGAGTCCCTCCTGTCCTGAGAGCCAGAATGATAATCACCCCACTTATGCATGTGTCATAAATGAGGTGGTGCCTGAAAAGGGTGCAGCCTGGTATGTGGCATGGTGAGATCTTCATGTTCCCAGCCATGTCAGTTGGTGTTTCTTGCTAAGCTCTGGTTGAGCTGCACTTTTCTGAAGGGGCCCCAGTGATGACCAAACATCAGTTCTGCACATCCGGCCAGCAGCCGCCCTTGTGCAATCCTCTTCTCTATTTGCAGCCGATGTAGATCACCTTGTGAGTCCAGTGTCAGCTTCACCACCCAGCTTGCTGGGCGCCTGATGTGGTGAGTCTCTGCAGGCCTCTCCCACGGACCGGTGCCAAGCCTGGGCATCCCGGGGAAAGGACCTCACCCCGCTGTGTCAGCTGCACCCAGGGCAGCGGTGAGATCATGCGGATGGTGCCACTCTGACGGTCAGTGACCCCGATGTAGCCCAGCAGCGTGTTAGGAACTGGAGATGCTCCCGGCACGAAGACTCCTTTTCCACCACGTTAGAGTGTCTGACACTTGAGAAGGGCCCTTCGCAGCTGTGGGCTGCGTGCTACGGTGCCAGGTTTCAAAGAGATGTGCCAGGTATTCAGTTAGTCACCTGCCCCGGGAGGAAGGAGATACTGCGGCTCTTTTTCAGCTCATGGAATTTTCCAGGTTCCAGTGCGGCTTTGTGTAATGTATTAATCATCAGTTAGTATCTTGTAGAAATCAGAAGATCTGAGAGAGAAGAAAAGGAGGCACCTGCCTGAAGAGAGGCTGGAGGCGATCAAGACACATTAGAGCCAGATTCTGGGGGACCCTGGCCTCCCCTTGGGGAGACCTGGGCCCATCGCCAGCACACGCCTTGTCTCCTCAGCGGCAGAGCCGGGGTGAGGCCCACCCGCTGCGCAGGCCGAGAGGACACGAGGTGGAACACGGACTATGAAATTTTTTGGTGAACACAGGTTATATATCATTTGTCTGAAATGATTGGCCCCAGAATTAGAGTTCGGATTTTAGAATATTTTCATATGCTTAATGAGTTGTCTTGGGGATGGAACCCAGGTCTGAATACACAATGAGTTTATTTTTTCCATACAGCATAACCACAACCAGCAGACACACGACTGTGATAATTAAGTGATGTGTCCCTAAAGCACTGTAGAAATGTCAAACAACGTAATAATGTTGGTCATTAGGAGTGAGAGCGGCTGCTGGGCTGGGAGGGGAGAACAGGAATATCTGCTTAGCCAGTGTGGGAGTTTCCCTTTTGGGGTGACAAACACACTCTGAAGCAGGTTAGTGGGGTGACTGTGCAACCTTGTGAGCGTACTTCATACCACTGCATTGTACACTGAAAAACAACACAAGTGGTAAATTTTACGGTGAGATTATACGTATTTTAGGATTTTGTTTGTGTATGTGTGATCTCCAAACTTTTAACTTGAATATGTATTATTATTATTAGTTGGAAGAAAGATGTTTCAAAAGCACTGGTTGCTTGGACCTTGGCTTTACTTCCTTTCTGTGATGTGTAAACATCTTATTTCTTCTGGTTTTAGTGTTGACTAAAGACATTTATGCACAAATGGCATTCGGTAGTGCTCACTCTGGGGCAGGAGCTCGGTGTGCTCAATAGGGCTAGAAAAAGTAGCTGATTGGTAGCAATAGGAACCAGCATTAGTAATTCCTGTTATCAAAAATTTTACTTAAAACATAATCAACTAGAGCAGTTTCCAAGGCCATCCCTACAAGAATATCACTCACAGGGCTGGGATTTAGCTCAAGTGGTACCGCACCGACCTTGGACACACAAGGGCCCAAGTTTGATCCCTGGTACCTCAAAAGTAAAAAAAGAAAAAAAAAAAAAAAGAATATCATTCACACTCAGATCTGTTGGTTGTACTTTTCTGAGACAAAAATGGCTGACAATACAGGTAGGAAATGATTTGCATGCAACCAAGATTCTGTGTCTCCCCTGATGCTGGGTGATGCACAGTCACGTGTCTCTGCAGTAAACGGCTTGCACCAACCGCCAGTGGCAGCAGAATTAAAGTAGTGCGAGCAGCAAGAGTCACCTCTCCACAAAATGAAACAATGGGTTTTCTTTATTTTTGTCAAAATCCCTTGGCTGTGAACCTAAAGTCTACACTTGTGAGGAGAACTCTGGCTATTTTTTTCTTCTATTCTATGAGTCTCTTGGACTCAGGTCCTTTGCAATTTGCTCTAAAATGTACCCCAACATTCTCCTGTAGGGAGGGTGACTGGTCATGGGGGTGGCTGAGCTGACTAGCTGTAAGCAAGCTGGTTAGAAGTGGGTCGCCAGGGGCAGGGAGTGTGTATCTCCCTCCTGGACCCTTCTCTCCTCTCCTGCTTTAGTAACTGCCGCATAAACACCTCTTCTCTGCCAGGCCCATCCTGCCTTGGAGCCAGCCAAGCATAGACTGAAAACGTGAACAAACTGAATCTCTCCTCCTTTAGTTAAAGGTCTCTGGCATAAGGCAAGTGACTAAGACACAGGCACTGTGTTAGACAATGTTCCATAGTTAAGAAAACACTTGAGAAAATCAAAGGGAGATTTATTTCTGCTTCCAGTTTCAGTAGTGTCAGTCTATGGTATGTTTGGATCCACTGCTTTGAGGCCTGTGGTAGCGTGGGACATCGTGGTGGGAGCACATGGTAGAGCGAAGCTGCTCCCCTCATGGAGGTTGATAAGCAGAAAGAGAGGGGAAGGGACCAGCATCCTCCTCTTTGCCTTAAGGCCCCACCCCCAAGGCCTAACTTCCTCCCACTGGGCTATGCCTCTTAAAGATCCCGCCATACCCCAGTGGCAACATGGGAGAGGGAATCACACCTCTAACAGGTGAGTCTTTGGAGGAAATTTAAGATCTAAACTGTAACACTCATTTACTGGCTAAAAAAAGTGAGTGTCTATTCTTTCCTTTACTATTCTAGCAATTGTGGCCTGAGCATTTTAATGATTAAAAGGGAAAGGAAGTTGTTTAATTAGTTGCTGTTAGAAACCCCAGGTCTAATGAGAACCAAAGGATAGTTATTGAAAATTCTGCATGTTCTGGATGATGCTTTCTTGCCAAATAGCTGTCCCTCTCTCATCCAGACAAAGGCACCGTCCGCTCAGCTTATGCAGGTAACTAATTGTCACACAGACTGAGTGCCAGACAGATCCAACACTTCCGAGGAGCAAAGTGTAGTCTTGTGGGCTTGAGGGAATATCAGCAGGTGTTTGCAGTGGAAGGTACTGCGGCTGAATCTAAAACGTGCAGCAGAGAAAGAAATAAACTCTAGAAAATAAAGTCTCCTATTCAGTAGATGAACACGTATTTAAGTGCTCTGAACCTTTGCTGAGTGAGTGATATGTCACCTTAACTGATGTTGAGAAAACTGGGGAGCAGTCAGATTAAGACACAAACTCCTGGGCTGGAGGTTTTGCTCAGTGACTCCGGTGCCGGCCTAGCAAGCGCAAGGTCCTGAATTCGATCCCTGGTAACCACATACATTAATACCAGGCGTGATGACTCATGCCCACCAGCAATCGGTATCACATAACACAATGCCGGATGTGGTGGCTCACGCCTGTAATATTGCAAACTCGGGAGGCAGAGGCAGGAGGATTGCTGAGTTCGAGGTTTGCCTGGGCTACATAGTGAGCTCAGGGCCAGCCTGAACTACAAAGCAAGACCCCATCTAAAAAAAAAAAAAAATACTCCTGCCTGCATCCAGTGAGCCTTACTGACCATGGTGTTTATTGTTAAGAAGCAGTAGTTATCCATAATCCTTCACTACTTCCCCATTCTCTAACTCGAGAAACCTTCTATCCTATCTCTGCCTTGGATTTTATGAGTCCCTGGATTTTTTTTGCATCTGAGAATAAATCCAGCTTCTCCACCCATATTATACATTTCTTGAGGAATTTCTTTCTAGTTCAGTGTCTTCGCTTGACCTACAAAATTTCTGTTGATTGAATTGAAAGAATATTCGGACAAGGTACCTAATTTCTGAATCTTGGCACAAATTAAAAGTGCAGGTATGTGTGACATGTATATAAAATGTACCAATAAAAAATTAAAGTTTTTTTTAAAAAGTGCAGGACCCTTTATTCAAAGGCAGTAAAAAAAAAAAAATTGAAGTCATTTGAATATGAAGTTTATTCCTCTCTTCTATATTTTTCTCTTGACCTGACATGGTGGAGTTTGTTGTTTGTTTGGTTTTTAATATTATTTTCAGGAGAAAAACTAAAATTTTACTTTCCTAGCATTTTCCTGTTCATCCTTATATGGTGCGACACTAGTATTTTTCTTTTCTTTTTTTTTGAGACAGGGTCTTGCTTTGTAGTTCAGGCTGGCCCTCAGCTCAGTAAGGTGCCCAGGCAAGCCTAGAACTCAGCAATCCTCCTGTCTCTGCCTCCTGAGTGCTGGGATGACAGGCGTGAGCCACCACGCCCGGCACTGTGGTATGTGGTATTGATGGCTGGTGGGCATGAGTTACCATGCCCAGCATTCTATGTAGTCACCGGGATAGAACTCAGGACCTTGCGCTTGCGAGGCAGGCACCGGAACCACTGAGCTAGATCTCCAGCCCACAACACTAGTTTTGAATGTAAATGTGGGAGCATTTGCTTCAAATCAGGGATCATGGAATGGAAACAGTTCCTGTTTTGTAGCTAATAGATGAATAGGAATTTCTTTCTCACGGGAACAGCAAATGCTGCACTTTAAATGTCTTTATTTCAATTCATGATACAAATGCACCTTCTACCAATACCCCCGCCTTCAAAAATACTGCTTTTTTCTTTCCTTCTAGCTCACTCTTCTCTGTATTTGTGGTTGGTGGATACAGCGATGCAACACACAGGACGCCTGGGTTGTTCTGGCTGTCACTTCTGGGCCGAGCGTGAATCCTAGGACAAAGTGAGCCCTGTACATTGGGGCTGTCAGTGTCTCCAGTTCTAGCCATGAGCATGCGTCCGTCTGACGTGCACCTGCAGCCCCCTGGATGTCTGTGCACCACGATCTACCATAGTTCTGAGCTCACAGGGCATCCCGAGCTCTCTATCCAAATGAAGTCACAAGGAACTGGCACGTACTTTCGCAGGAACAGGATTTATTGTCCCATCAGGCCTGCAAAACACAAAACTGCAAAGGCAAAGCTATAAAGATTTCAAAAAAGCATGGGTAGAACATGAAACGGGCCTCGCACTCCTCTAGGAACAGAGTCCTGTGCTAGTCACACAAGCGACTGGTCCGAGAAGCCCACCCTGGACCGAGCACCTACAGAACCAAGGACGGAGAGAGACTAGCTCTCCTCTGAACGTCCGGATGGAAGAGCCCACAAAATTCACCAGAGGACGCCAGAGATCATCCCTGCCGCTCCCTCCCCGGAAGCCGGGCTTCCCCACCTGCCCGGGGCCCTCCAGGCTTCTGGGGAATACGAGAGGTGAGAGCTGGGGCCTGTCTGCGGGGCTGAGGGCTTCTTGGTGTGAAGATCCGAAAGAATCTGCGAAGTCAAGGTGTGAGAAGAGGAAGAGGCTCGAGCTGTGTAAACGGGAACAAGTGAGAGACCACATTATCTGGCACAGGCGGGCACTTGTATAAAAATTACTGATGTGTTGAATTCAAATGAGCTTTTGGGAAAGCTTAAGAACACATAATAGAAAACAAGGAAAATCAGAGACACACAAAAGAGAGAATAGTGACACAAGATATTTATTGTACTACAGAGATGAGAAGAGGAGAGAGTACCAGGCAGGCGCTCTGTGGCCAGTGAGGCTTGTTTATTGAATGCTCAGGTGCTGGTGAGTAGGGGGAGTCCAAAGGGGAAGCAGGATAGAGCGGGCAAAAAACAAAGAATTTAAAGGGGAGAGGAGGGTTACTGCCTTGAAGAATTGGGGGGAGGGAGAGAGAGAGGGCGGTCACTCTTCTCTGGACAGCTGGGGTATTTTCTTTGCCCTCCTTTGAGGTTGCCTGGCCTCTGCTGCTGAGGCTGGATGGCTGTGCTCAGCGCTGTGCTCCTGCCCAGTAGCTGTGGTTGTCTTATATACTTACCTCCACCGTGGACTGTGTAGTCAAAAGACTGTCAACAGTGATGATTGGTTAATTTAGAAACGGTGGATCCCAGTGTTTCCTCTGTCCTGTCTCATTGTTCTGTGCTGTTTCTGTAGCTCATCCATGCTGTTGAAGCAGGTTGTGTGTTTGTGCACACGTGTGAGCATACACACACACACACACACACACAGGAAATGCCAACTCTTGTAGCATGTTAGGCAAAACAGCATTAGGAAGATAAATCTCCTTTCAAAGCAGGTCGTGGCATTCCCCAAGACCCAAGGTAGATAGGTGATCTCTGCTCCTCTTCAGTTGGTACCATGTTCAGGCACTTGCAGGGACCAGTACCTGACTTTTGTAAGCCCCACAGAGTATACAGGGCACATACCCTGTGCTCACAACATGTTACTTTTAGACAGGTACACAAATTGCACAAATATCCCATTCTGCTCTTCCTGAGGATGTTCAGTTTCCATGAAAATAGTTATTCAGCATAACACAAATCCAAATCTAATGTAACATCCTCAGGCTCCAAAGGCCAATGGCAGGAGATGCACCAAGCCCTGGTACAGACCCTTAATGTTGAACATGATCATAATGCACACATAAAATGTACCAATAAAATCAATCTTAAAAAGCCAATGGCAGAAATGAGATACATTCATCTCCACATTGGCTCGGCTCCCACTTCCACCCAGTAATACAGCCTGACAGCTCCTGCCTGGCCTGCCTTTCCCAGACGGGCTCAGGAACAGGCCCAGGACCCAAATGCACCTCAGCCCCGAGGCTGGGCCCGCTGTCCCCTGGCCGCATGCATGTGATGCGAGGCCCACAGCCTGACTCCCAAGTCCCCAGGAGGATACTGTTCCACCAGGAGCTGATGTCTTGCCACAGGACACACTCTTCAACGACTCTCCACCAGGTCTGAGGCAACGGGGGAAGAATAGGCACCTGGACCTGAGGGTTAGGGGCTCCCTCATTACCATAGTGTGCCCCGAGTTGTTAGCCAGGACTGTAGGTGCCACTGTGCATACCCAAGGCTTACCAGTCCGTCACCAAATGGCTCTTTCTCCGTCTGTCCGTATCTTTTTCCTTTGTGCACACCCAACCAGGCTCCCGGATCCGGATGAGGCAAAAGTCTTAATTCACGCACCCATTTCCTTGCCTGACTCACCCCCCCCCCCGCACACTCCCCACGGCTCTTTCTCGGATCCTCATCTGCAAAACCCCTTCTTTCCTGTGTCCCCAAAGCCCTCATTAGCCACCGTATAAATTGTGACTGGCGGAACCGGGAGCAATGGGGATCCCTGGATACCCCCTCACTGTGACAACATTTAAACATGCTTTTGCATCTGTCTCATGGCCCAGTGTGGGGGTGACAGCCATGCCCTAATGTTTAGGGCGTTCCTGTGTCTAGCAAGACGCCTGACATATAACAGGTGACCAGAAAGGAGTGAGGAAAGGAAGTGTTTTTGTCATTTTTCTGTAGCTGGGACACAATACCTGACAGTCGTGACTTAAAGGAGCGCTTTGGCTGACACTTTGGCCTGCGGTCGTCTGGCTCCAAGGCAGAAGCAGGATGGCGTAGGGGCACGGCCAGGCGAGGAGCTGCTTACTTCACGGTGGCCAGAAGAGAGAGGAAAGAAGAGGCAGGGACGGGAGCGCACCCTTGCAGCCCGTCCCTTTCATGATCTTCCAAGTCGGCTCCAGCTTCTAACAGGAAATTCAGCTCGAACTCATCAGGAGATGAACCTGCTGGTGAGCAAAGAGCCCGATCACATTCCACAGGTGAGAACAGGGGATGCGTTTCAAATCTAAACCAAAACAGAGGGAAGGAAGAAGTCAAGGAGGAGGAAAAGGAGGAAGATGGAAGAAGGAAGGAGAGAACACACAATATTTTGACAGCAAACAAGGTTTGGACTCTTTTACAGAGAAGAAAACAGACCTCCAGAGAAATTAAATGATGTGCCCAAGATTTTCAACATGTAAACTCAGTGAGAGGCAAAATCAATATTTAATGTGCACTTGTCTGATCCACCAATCCATGCATTAGCTACCACCCGCAGAGTTTCTGACAGGAGGCCATATTCTGGACACACAAATCAAAGGTGTGCATCAACATTAACCAGGAGGGGCAGGAGTGAGACTGGCGGGGGTCAGGGAGTTGGTAGCTCCTCTTCCTGCAGACAGAAGGAGGTCAGAGAGGGGACTTGAGACCCACAACAGCACAACAGAGAGACTCAAGGGTGACATATGATTCCAGTTCCCCTCAATAAGAGCATTTTATTGGGAATAGAGAGAGGAGATAAGAACACAGGTGAGGGAGGTAGAGTGATTGCCTTAGTCTGTTTCCTGCTGCTCTATCAGAAGCCTGTAGGGTGGATCAGTTATAGATAAGAGAAGGTTTTTGGCTCAGCGTCTAGAGGATGAGAGTCTGAGGTCACTGCGTCTCGTATGGCGAGCTGTGTCTTGTGATGCTGTAACACATCAGAAGGCATCACATGGCAGGAGAGAAAGAAGGGACCAAACTCCCCCCTTATAACTAACTCACTCACAGGGTAAGGGCACAGTCTGTTCAGGAGGCACAGCCCCCGTGATCTAGTCATCTCGTTAAGGTCCTTCCTTTACCTACCGTTGTTACCATGGCAATGGAATTTCAATTCGAGTTTGGGGAGGAATATTCAGGACAGCCATGGTAGAAGGAGCATTAATCCAAGTATGTTATTCTAATTGTTCAAAAGTTGAAAAGCATGATTCTCACTGAAATATAGAAGGAATAAGCGACAAAGACCTTATTCAACTCATCCATGAGGAAATCAGTAAGATGGTGAGGTAGGCACGGGAACATTTGACATAGAAAGGTGATAGCAATCATCCAGAGAAGTATTTTCAAAGCAGAACGTAGAGCCGAGGATGTCGCTCAGAGCAGGTGGGGCAACCTGGGTTCAATCCCAGTATCGAAGAAAACAGAAGAGGATGGCTGCCCACATTCAGAACTGGTTGAAAGTCCATAGGGCACGGAGATCTCACTCTGTCCTGGTCTTGTCTTCTCTGCTGGGTGGAGATCTGCAAGTTAGCATGCAAATTCTTGCCAGGTTATCACGAGGGTGGTCAAACGTGGGTTCATCCCCTCAACCCTCCGTTATTTCCGGGTGGGCCAGTTAATACTCCAGGCTGCCATGGGAAGTTCCTGACCGTCACCTCTTTGCTTTACTGTCAAATTGTCGATAAGTTTTCTTAGCATGTTGCTGAATTGACTTGCTCTTCTGTACTTCTCACCGCCCTTTTGGCAGGTGCCCGTGCTTGCTGCCACCCCAGGGGTTGGCATAATGAGATCACAGGGTGGACTCCTCGGTCAGGTGTGAGCAGCAGGCCATTCCATTCTGTCTTCCACTCTCCTCGCTTTTGCTCCATCATATACCGTAGCTCTTTCTTGCCTTTGGTTGGAAACCAAGACCCCACAGTTTTCCCAGGTACCGCTGGATAATAAATCCACCCCAGTCTCCTAATTGGAAAGGTCCCGCTTCTCCCTGCTGATCTCTGCCTTGGTCTTGAAGCCCTGAAGCGGGCGCGGTAAGGAGCCTTGCTGAGCTCCCCTTTCATTTCTCCTTCCATCTCCTCCCAGACCCTCACTGGCATCTATTTTGGGGTGAGGTTTCTCCTTGAGGCCGCTCCTGTAAGGTCGTTGCTCGCCTCCAGCTGGCTGCACCCTCACAGTAAGAGCCAGAAGTCTCAGTTATGGATTTTAAGTGAATAAGTACTCAGACCGCACCAGCAGCCATCCCCACGGGTGTGGTTTGTGGTTCTGATTTCTCCTGCCCTCATCCTTTTAACCAAGTATGTTTCTAGGAGGTCACCTGACAGGACGAGGCGCTGATACGTAGGAATGGTGGGTCACAGGAAGGAAGCTAAGAGGAAGGGGAACTAAGAAGCAGGAGGTTTTGGTGCACCCCGTTCTTCCCACTTTGGTCGCCCCACACTGAAGAAGATATGTCTCACTCTTAACCTTCAAGTCCCACTCAGGATCCGGGAAATGAGCTGGTAGAGCCCTGTTGGTTTGAAAAAGTCACACTCAGCACTAATGTTCATCTCTGATGTGGTGTTGCTAGGCTATTTGGTTGGGAAAAAGTATCTTAAAAAAAAAAAAACTGTTCACCACAAGCCAATGAAAGCAAAGGCAGGATATCTGGGCTTGGTATATAACTAGAATCAAATGCCCAGGAGTCAGACACTACGTGTTTAGTTGGAAGAACTTTGAACATCCAGCTTAATGTGGTGACAACAGCAACGAGACCTCAGCCCAGATGAGGACTCCAGGCTCATGGGTTTAAGGTTGGCTTGAGTCAGTAGGTCAAGTTCAAACCTCAGGTTTGTGCCTTAGATTTGCTTGATTTGCCCCCTGGAGCTTCAGTTCTGGCACCAACACTGCCCTGCTGGTGGATTTCAGGTCAGATTCATTGCTTCTCAAGATGATGGCTGCGGATGGTCTTCATTGTACAATGGCTCAGGTTTTCATTTGATGGTTCAGAAGCATATGCATCCAACCATTCTGGTTTTTCACTTTCAGTACAGTATTTACTAAATTATGCATTTCACGTTTTTAATAAAATAGTCTTTGTGTTAGATGTATTTACCTATCTGTAGCTAATGTGAGTGTTCTGAGCACATGTAAGGTGGACAGGGTTAAACTGATGTTCAGTAGGTTATTAAAAGCAGTGTTGGCTTATAGTATATTCAATTGTCAGTGCATTGACTGAGACAGCATCCCATTGTCGGCTGAGGGGTCAGTGTATAGGAACAGAGGGGCTGACATTTCAAACACATGCCACACGTAGCCTGCAAGCGCTCGGAGTAACACCCTGCTTTGCTGTCCTGCCATCTTTAATCATGGGTCACCGTCCTCATGAATCCACGACTCTGTCGCACAGCCTATCTGGAGCTTCTTCTCAAGCGAGGCAGCCATCTTGGACCACCCACCCCACTTCATCACGTAGAAGCTGCTCGTGACCGCAGGGCCCTGTGGAAACTGGTGTGCGGGAGCAATAATGATCCTTCCTACTAATAACTTGTAGAGACCATGGCCAGTAAAATCTCGCTCATTGACAGCCAGCTCTGCTCGCTGATAGTCTGGTGAAAAGAGACCCTGCAGATTTGTTCAGCCCAATAGCGCACCCCTCGTCTCTTCCTGGGGCCACTTTATCTCTCCTGGCACTGAAGCGAGGCAAGACACGGTCCAGAAGAGGACGAAACAAAAGCCACACTCCTTTGATTTTTAGTGTGAGGTTACAAAGACATTGAACGTAGTTGTATCCCTTTGTGTGCCAGCTGTCCAGTGATCTTGCAGGACGGGGTACTCAGTGGGCCACCGGGCACCTTCCCATGACTGCATCTGGCAGAGGCCCCGGATATGATGCCACTTACGGAATTGTGTCCTCAGGTTTCTCGTGCTGTTGGCCTGTGTAGCCGCGGTCGGTCTTGTAGACTGTGCCAAGAAGTAGCTGCAAAACAAGACATGTTTATCTCATCTCCCGGTAGAAAAAATCAATTCAGTGCTTGTTGGAGAAACCTCATCTTTTATGAGACAGGGAGCATTTCAGTCCGTGTCTTTTTATTTCCTCTATCAACATACTCTGAGGGAGGCCTCCCTGGGGGCTCTTTAGGGGGACATTCCCTTCTGCTCCCTCCAGTCCATAGTAGGAGGATCTCACCGCGTTAGAGAAGGAAAGAGTAAAAGCGGTCTCTGAGGAGCCTGGCCTCCTTCTCAGAGGGTCACGCTCTCTAGAAGTCCAAGCTGACTGCACAGCTCAGACGTTTGGGCCGATCACATTTAGTCAGGAGCAGGAGAACAAGAATTCCCTTCCTCTCAGAGACCAGAAATGCACGCAGATCTCCCGGATCTAAAAAGCAAAGATGGTAATGGCTTTGTGCTGCTGTTTTACTCTACTTTATATGTACTGGTATTTTTTTTAAGACAGTGTCTCGCTGTGTACTTCAAACTGGCCCTGAGCTCACTATGTAGCCCAGGCAAGCCTCAAACTCAGCAATCCTCCTGCCTCTGCCTCCCGAGTGCTGGGATGACAGGTGTGGGCCACCACACCCAGCATTTGTGGCATGTGGTATTGATTGCTGATGGGCCTGAGTCACCACACCTGGTATTGTATGTGGTTACCAGGGATTGAACGCAGGACCTTGCACTTGCGAGGCAGGTGCCCAGAACCACTGAGCTAAATCTCCGGCCCCTATATGTGCTGTTAAACCTTAGCTCAGCAATGGCAAGCCTTTTAGAGCTTTCATTGATACAAACAACTTGTTATTCCGTGGACTCACCACTGCTGATTTAGCTGATAAAATGACAGAGTGACAGAATTCAGAATTGTCATGCTTTCCATCAGAAACCTGACCAGCAAAAACTGATCCAGTAGTTTCTCCAGGCTGGGTGGTCTAAAGGGAAGTAAGAGTGCATCTCCTTTATTGCGCTCAAGACCACAATCCAATAACACAACTGTCATGTCATGAAACACATTCAGAAGCATTTAATCCACATCTCTAACCAAGGAACCAATGCATTAAGTATTTAAATAGTCTACCTTCCTTGCTCGTATTCTATTCTTGAAGTATTACATTCACCATGGTTCTCACTCATTCTGTCAAGATTTATTAAGTGCCAACTGAGTGCTCAACACACTGCTAAAGCCTAAGTTTCCTGAGCTGGCACACTTGGGGGATGGGTTGGCAGTGTTTTAGAGACAACACACAAAACGTGTCAGTGGAGGGACTGGGTATAAAATGAAGTGTAGGGCCGGAGGGTTAGCTCAGTGGTTCCGGCGCCTGCCTCGCAAGCGCAAGGTCCTGAGTTCGATCCCCGGTAACCACATACAATGCTGGGTGTGGAGACACGCCTACCAACAATCAACACCTCATACCACAGTGCCACACGTGGTGGCTCACGCCTGTCATCCTAGTACTCGGGAGGCAGAGACAGGAGGATTGCTGAGTTCAAGGCTTGCCTGGACTACATAGTGAGCTCAGGGTCAGCCTGAACTACAAAGCGAGATGCTATCTCAAAAAACAAAAAAAAATGAAGTGTAGAAAGCTATAGCTCCTGAAGCCTGTCTGGGTGAGGTGGAAGGGTTGGAGTAAGAAATCTACTCACTGGCTGAGCTGAGCACATTATTTGGGCCATTGGCCCTAACCCTTCAGAAAGTTTCCCCTTGCCAGAGGGAAGGGCCTCCAAGTCAATAAATCCCAAGCTCGAACAGGTTGGGGTAATATTGTCCAACCTGTATTACCTGTTCTCT
>PVIC010038275.1:0-17677 GCA_004025085.1 Thryonomys swinderianus | reverse complement strand
GGTGGCATCTGCGCCTGTAGCGGCCTCGGGCTGGGAGTGACCCGGGTGCCCATTCCCATGGGCGCACACACACACCGGGGCTGCGGCCCGGCGAGGTGCACGAGCCTGCTGGGCTCTGGGCACCTGCGGGAAGACTTGAGCAGCGGGGCCGACGGGAAAGCAAGCTACCGGAGAGCATGCCAGGCAAGGGAAGAGAAGGAAGAAGCGCCGGAGCTGTGAGCCCACGCGAACCTCTTGCTCCCACCTGAGATGTCCGTGTCCCCGGATTCCTGCACGCGGTGGCCACAGCCGGGCCGGCCGGACGCCCAGGGACTGAACCTCCGCATTCCCAGCCCAGGCAGCATGCCCTGGTGCAGCGTGCAGCACGCGCCCCTCCCCGACCCTTAGAGGACCCGCACCGGCCGGCCCCTGTGGGAGGCTGACTCTGGCCGCTGGGGCGGAAGGCTGTCTCTGGGGAGGAGGACAGCCACGTGGGTGTCAGGGCCAAGAGCTTCCAAGATTTAGCTCTTATAAATTGTGCTTGGCTCACAGTTTGGAAAGGTTTTAGTCTATAGTGTGCTGGCTCCAGGGCAGGACAGAAAGCAGGGCAGCGTGGCACAGGAGAAACAGCTCGTGGTGTGGCAGTGGCAAGCAGAGAGAGATCAAGGAGGGAGGGAAGGAGACAGAACCCTTCGAGGCCTCACCCACAGTGATCCACCTCCTTCAACCAGGCTTCTCCTCCCAGCATTAGATCTAGCAATAAGCTGCTCAGTGGACTACTCCACTGGTGGATACCAGACACCCGTGACCTGGCCAGCTCCCAAAAGCCCCGCCTATCAGCACATGAGGCTTTGGGGAGACACCCAGATATAAATCAAAACATTCCTCACCCGGGCCCCAAGAGACTCATGTGCATTCCCTTATGCAAAATGCATTTAGTCCACCTCTTACAGTCGCCAAAGTCCTAAAGTTTTGGCAAAGCTGAAAAGTCCAAGTCCAAATCCTCCTCTGAGATTTCAGGCGAACTGTTAGCTGAAACCTCTATAAAAATGAAGAGAAAATTAAATATTACTGACATACAGACAAAAGGTCAACCTTCCCATTCCAAACGGAAGGAATAGGATGGATAGAAAGGACCAAAACCCAGAAAGTCAAACATTAAGTCCTGTGACTCCATGTCCAGCACCCAGGGCCAATTGTGGAGAAATTTGTACGCCAGAAGCCTTGAGTGGCCCCCTTCCATGTGGCACCACAGGTGGTTGCAACACTAGTGTCCTCTCTCAGGCCAGCTTTGCCCACCCCTTATGGCTTCCCTCAGACATTCCATGTTCCTGGCTTTTCTAACATCCTGGGGCCTCCGCTGCACCTTCAGCTTCACGGTCATAACCACACACACTGCCTGGCCTCCCAGACCTTCTTCTGAAGACTAGATAGAAGCCTTCCTGACCCCACAACTCTTGCATTCTGCATATGCGAAAAACCAGCAGCACACGAATGACACCAAGGTCTGCCACCAGTTGGAACGGTAGCCAGGCTTCCTTGTATCATGGCTGCTGGGGTCTCTGAGTGCTTGGATGACTGAGTGTTATGGGTCAAATCTGGTGAACCAAATGTCCTAGGAAGCTGCCGTTCTGGAACATGGTCTCACTTATGCCATGGGGCGGGGGGCCTTCATGGTTCCTCACATATCCTCAGAGGGTCCTTCCTAGTTTCCTGTTGTCAAGTACCTGGCTTCTTTGTAATGGTAGTCTCTTCCCCTCCCCTGAGAATCAAACTCAGGACCTTGAACTTGCCAGGCAAGCACAGTGCCACTGAGCTCATCTCCAGCCCTTTAATGCTAATCATTTTAGCAACCAAGTTTTCCTCTGTTCCACCTTTCCTGGCCTCAACTTTATCAGAGCTTCCCTTCTGGCAAAGCACAAAACTTTTTAAAACATTCTGTTAGGCAATTGGCTCTTGATTCTCAAAGCAGAGCTAGCTAAAAGCCTTTGAGGATATAAACAAGAATTACTGGAGCAAGAGTTAGAATTCTATTAGGCAGTAAAGATAGCAATCTCGAATGGAGCCTGCTGAGTTCTGGCTTCCAAAGACCTCACACAAACATCTGTCAGGTGTCCCTGCATGCTCAGGCGACCACTGGCTCCAGGGTCCATGTTTCCTGCATAGACACTGTATAAACACTGCATAGACTGGACCCTGAAAAATATGTAGTACCCTGTAAGGCAGAGATTCTACTGTTTGTACACACCCTGAGTTTCCTTGTGAACTCCTTAAAAGTTCCCAGATAAAGAACCTTCTGGGGTATCCTACTCAGGATCCCACCCAGCTAGCAAGAGCTCTACTTCCTTACCCTTATCTCTTTTAAATAAATTTGCGTGCACTCTACCTCTTCCATCTGTGGTTTTCTTCTTTGTCACTGTGCGAAATGACCCTGGTGTTCCGGTAACATATTTGAGAGCTTATCCAGGACCCCAAGCGGGGGTAAGTAAGGTCTACACTTCCTTATACCTTTTGCTTTCACTTTGTAGCTTTCTGCCACAAACAACAGCAGGACCTCATCAGTCAACTAAAAAAAAATGACTAGCACGATCAGTGATCTTAAAGTCTTGGGGACAAGTTTTGCCGAGGTGGGCTGGGCCGGTCCCCTGCTAACATAGGTGGAGGTAATCTTGGTGTAGTCTCACCTCAGTTTTTCTTTCTGGTTTGATCCTTCTGCTGGCCGCCAAGCAATGTCACTTTTGGTACTCTGGGCTCTCCGTGGCCCGTGTTCCGTTTCTCCTTCAATTCCCCACAGGCATTAGAGGGAGCAAATTACCTTTCTCTGTCATGACTCCTTTTCCTGGCAAGGCACGCCAGGAGGTTAAAGAAAAGATCCCCATATCTTCTTGTCTCATCTTAATTGTCTGATTACACTCCTTCAGGAGCAAGTTAGCTTAGAGAAGATCCTGGGTCTCTCAACCAACGTGGCCCCACTAGGCTCACGGTGGGAGGTGACAGTGAGCCCTGGTCACTCCTCCAACGGTAGGTACAGGTATGGCTAGGACATTTTCCCTCCTCAAACTTCTAGAAGGCCTGTTGACCCCACAGAGGTACAACCTGTCCGTGTCTCCTGGGTTTTTCTTCAGTCATGACAGGTGCTGATGGGTGCTGCAGACTGTCACCGCAGAGCCACAGGGTCACCCCAAGCGGCCACAGACAGTGGCACACGGGGCCCCACTCCCCTACTTCCAGAGCCGTGCCGGACGCGAGCCCCGTGCGCACAACACCACCGCTCGCACAGCAGGTGCACACAGGGAGCGCCCGGCTGCCCAGGCCAAAGGGAGTGGCCTTGCCAAGGTCACCCCCACCAGGCCCCGGATGATGCCGTGACCTGGGCACGAAGGTGCAGCGCCCGGCTCCAAGCGGCCTGCGGGGCCTCGGTTGGCAGCAAGCAGCCTGGGTGCTTCGCACACCGGGGCTGTACCTTCCGCGGGGCACTGTAGGCCAGAGTGACACGGAGGCACGGGCACCTCCGCAGGAGCTGCCCAGCCTCTCCTGGCAGCTGCGGGGGCTCCGCTCCCTTGGCTCAGAGCTCCGCCTTCACGGAGCTTTGCCCCTGCGTGTCTGTCTTCTGTCCTTCGGGGACACCAGTCCTCGGGGTGGGACCACCAGGATGAGGCCTGCTGTCTCCTCTCCACGCCCTCCCCTCAGCTACCGCCCCTGTCCTATCGGAGCCCTCTCCAGCGCCTGAGTGTGTGAGAGCAGCTGCCCCAGTACCTCAGGAGCCCAGGCCCGGGTCTGCCCAGCCAGTGAGTGCCTTGAGAAGGGCACCGCTCAGCCACCCAGGTGCACAGCTCCGGCCCCTGGAGGCTCCCTCCTCTGTGGCAGGTCAGGGGCCAAAGCTGAGACCCATGTTCCCCAGAGCTGGAGAAGGAACCTGCTGATGGGCATCCTGACCCCTGCCCAGTAGGCTGGGCCGGGCAAGGATAGG
Organism: Thryonomys swinderianus; assembly: GCA_004025085.1. Classification (NCBI taxonomy): domain Eukaryota; kingdom Metazoa; phylum Chordata; class Mammalia; order Rodentia; family Thryonomyidae; genus Thryonomys; species Thryonomys swinderianus. The sequence continues at coordinate 13,728 of PVIC010038275.1, read as the reverse complement.
TGGCCTTCTCCGGGGAGCACAGGCCCCCAGCTGGCTCTGCGCTGAGGGCCAGGCTGTGCTGCCCAGACCCAAGGGCCCCTGAAGGCCAGCGGGAGCCTGGGGAGTTTCGTAAGGCGAGGGCCAGCTCAGAGCCCAGCTAGGGCTGGGAGGGCAGGGTGGGCACAGTCAAGACGGCTGCTTCTCCTCCGTTACATCCCTTGAAGGTTTCTTCCTCCCCTTGTTCTCTGTCGAGGAGTTCATCATTGGCAACACAGCCCTGCGATTCCAGCCTAGATCCGCCTCGCACCCCACCTGTCAGAAAGTGGCGGCCCGATCTTCACTGCGGGGCTGGCTTTCTTGCCCGGCAAGCCTCGAACCCAGATCTTTGCTTCTTGCACTTCCGAGACGCTCGCCCTCCTCTAGCTCCATCCATCCGCCGCCACCTCGTGGGGACTCACAACCCTGCTTGCACAGGCCCGCCCTTCCAGTGCATGCGAGCCGGTGCTCTACCGGGTGGCCAGGACCCTCCACTTGATGCTAACGCCCCACAAAGTCCCCAAGGGCTCCGGGAGCTGGGCAGATGCCAGGCTCAGCCACCCCTGGCCCCTACCCTGTCCTCTTCAGGGGCTGCAGCTCAGAGACCACTGAAACCCTGGGTCCCAGTCCTCGGAGCAGGGCAGACGGGACGCAGAAGTGCCCCGGGGTGAGTGGGGAGCCAGGCAAGAAGCCCCAGCAGCGCTGGTGCGGGCCGTGCCACCCACCGGCCGCCGCGCATGCTCCGTCGCCCCCCCAGCGCCCCGTTCCCACGCCGCAGCGCCCGGCCCCGCCCGCTCCGGTCCCGCTCAGCAGAGGCCCGCGGAATCCGCTGACAGCTGCGCAGCGCGGCCTTCTCCGGAGAGAAGGAGAGAAGGCAACCAGAAGCCGAGGCCCCGCCGGTCGGTCGGAACGCCGCCCCGCCCGCCTCCTGGGGACGCTGCCCCGGAGGGCTTCCTGGAGGCGGCGGCCTTGGCCTCTGGCCTGCCCGGGGGGGCGGGAGGGGAGGCCAGCAGCACCAGCCGCTTGAGGAGCCCAGGTACGCTGGCCCCAATGGGGACGAGGGAGACCCCTCGGCATAGGTGCAGACGGGCGGGCATAGGTCCACGGAGCAGCGACAGTGCCGGCAACAGTTGAGGAGGCAGGCGCGCGCGAAGAGCAGCCGGCGGCTCTGGGGCGGCGAAAGGGGACCTGCCGCTCGCGCACCGGGTGCGCACAGCCCACGCTTCCCGGCCGCTCTCCGGCTTCTTCCAGCGGCCAGTCCTGAGGCAGCCCGGGGGACTGGCAGCGGAAAGGTCGAGCAAGCGGGTGTTGTGAGGTCACGGCCCGGTTCCCAGGCGCAGGCGCAGGCGCAGGCCCCGGCCGTGCGCGCGTGATCAGGGCTGGAGTGGCGACCCTCTGACACACGCGCTGATGGGCCCAAGACGGGCCACCACACACCCAGGGCAGGCAAAGCTCAACCAGAGCTGAGCAGGGAAGGTGAAGGGCTGCTTCCGACTGGTTCAGTCCACCCAGTATCTGCTGGGCGCCCACAAAGCACTGGCTTGCTGCCAACACCCAAAATCTATCTGGAAACAGGCAGAAGAAATGTGCTCTGTGGTTCTAGCTTGAGGGGCAAAGCACAGACCATAGGCAGTGCTTTAAGTGAGGACTAGAGAATGTGTTCAAATGTCAGAAGAGGCAGGGAAGGGAGGCTCCGTCTCTGCACACACACGGAAAGTTGGCAGAGAGCACACAGCATGTGCTAATGTTTTGGAAGTGCATTCCAGGCAGGGAACAGCCGTGCCACGGCCCTGAGGCACGGACAGTCTAACTCCTTGGAGGCCAGAACTGTGGCAGCAGAGGCCAGGGCAGGGCTGGGCGAGGTCAGAAAGAGTCTGGATTTCCTCCCGATGATGTAGGAAGGAGATCCCCATAGCAAACAGCCGAGGCAGCCCCCGTATGTCTAGGTCAGGCCAAGGCCTGGAGACAGCAGTTGCGGGGAGCTCCTAGGGGACTTGGCCAGTGCTGGGTGGGCTGCAGGTCCCCCCTGGGTCCCCCTCCCAGTCAATCCATCAGGAGACGGCAGGTGACAGGGCCTCTGGCCAGGAGAAGCAGCTGGGCCTCGAGCTGCTGGACCCCAGAGGAAGTTCCATCCCAAGTGGCCCTGCCTATCAGTTCTTGTGGGGAAAAGGCCACAAGAGTTCCTGACCCGCAGGGCCAGCCAGGGTCCTGAAGGCTGTGACGCTGTTTGGTTTCTGGTGTTGGGTGTTTTTGTTTTTTGTGTTCTTTCCTCCTTCTGGAGAACGTGCCCCACCTAGTGGTCCCCATGCAGGATGGCACCAAAGCGCGTGGGCGGGCTCAGTGCTGGGGCATGCTCCTTCCGAGCTCCTACCCTCCCCACCCCTGCGGGGGCTGCCAGGACCCAGGCCGGGGGTCCTTCCTGGATTCCCCCCAGGTGGGAGTCTCACGGTCCTCTCATGCCCAGCGGCAGGTTGCTGGGATCCTGAGCTTCAGGCCTACCTCACCCTTCAGCTTGGCCTGGGCTCTGGCTGTGCATAAGGGCCTGGATGTCTCGCCAGTCCAGTTGGTGAGGCAGCCCCCCCACCACGCACCGCCCTCCAGAGCCTGCGCTGCCGGCCTCAGTGTCTGGGGAGGCCGCCTCAGGACAGACCCTGCTGAGTGGCCACTGCACCTGAGCACCTTTTGCTCTTCAACTCTGTTACTTGTACCTCTGAACGGTGGGACACTGCCCTTTGGGGCCAGGCAAGGGATTATATTTGGGGACAGGGCAGTAGCAAGCTGGAGCTGTAAGGACAGCTTACGCAGAACCAGTGAGCAAGGTGCAAACGTGAACGATGTCGTGGGCCCTGGGGCTTAGGGGCTAGCCCTCATCTGGGAGCTGGCCTTGAAAAGTGGGACCCAGTAAGGAGTGGAGTGGCTGTGTGTTTAGCAGGCCCAGGACTGTGACCCTGACACAGAAAGCGGGGGACTAGGGGGTCCAGCCGATTCCCTGTGAGGGACACAAACAAGAGAGCTTTCAGCCACAACTGAAAAGCTACATCAAAACAGCTCTTAAGAAACATGTTACATCATGTCAATGGAATCCTATAAGACATGGCCTTTTGTGTCTGTGTCTGGCTTTTCTCACTTGAGTCAAAAGTCCTCAGGAGGGCCGGAGATTTAGCTCAGTGGTTCTGGCGCCTGCCTTCAAGCACATGGCCCTCAGTTCAATCCCAGGTAACCACATACAACAATACCGGGTGCGGTGACTCACACCGACCAGCAATCAGCACCATGTACCACAGTGCCGGGCGTGGTGGCTCACGCCTGTCATCCCAGCACTAGGGAGGCAGAGGCAGGAGGACTGCCGAGTTGGAGGCTTGCCTGGGCTACATAGTGAGCTCAGGGCCAGCCTGAACTACACAGAGAGACCCTGTCTCAAAAAAAAAAAAATCCTCAGGATTCAAGCACACTGTCCTGTGTCACAATTTCCTCCCTTTTATGGCCAAGCAATATTCCACTGTATATATAGATCACATTGGGTTTCTCTGTTTATCTGAGCTGGACATTTGGGTTGCTTCTACCTTTTCGCTTTTGTGACCAGTGATGTTGTGAATGTGGGTGTGCACACGTGCACTCTTCGGAGTGTATTGCCAGGAGCAGAGTTGCTACACTATGCTGAATTCTACGCTTAACACTCCTAGCAACCACCCAGATGGTTTCCACTGCTTCTTCCTTTTCATCGTAAACATTTTATTCACCTTTCTATTGGTAGAGCAACTGGTAAGGACAATCAGTTTGTAAAGAGGTTTGGAGCAGACTCAGACTGGGATCTTTTGGCTCCGCAGCTTGGGCCTGTAGCTGGACACCAGAGAACAGACAGACATTGGGGCAAGGTGGACGGATGGCAGACAAAAAGGAAGGGCCACCCTCAGGGACCTACCAGCCTCTTGCTCCCCTGGAGACCAAGCCTTTAGCACAGGCCTTCGAGAGGGGGCCATGTGGGATCTGCACCCCAGCAGCTACTTCTTCCTGGTTGAATATTTGGGTTTTCCTGGAATACTTCAAGAGAGTCGCGTACCCTTTCCCCCTCCTGGGTGACAGTACATGCACACCAGCACACCCTGCCGGCCACCCGATTGTCATCCGCCCCACCTTCTGCTCCATAGTCAGGATGGGTTCATGCACAACCAGCAAAGGACTAGTGTGTGACACTGTGATCACTGTGATGTCTGATGTCCTGGTCTCCTTTTTTTTTTTTTTTTTTTTTTTTTTGCGGTACCGGGTATCGAACTCGGGCCCCTATGGTTGCAAGATAGGTGCGGTACCACTTGAGCTAAATCCCTGGCCCCTGGCCCCTGTTCTCCATTTCTCACATAATGGTTTTAAGGTCCATTCTACTGCTCATATCAAACTTACAGTTTCATGTAAACATATACACTTCTCTACCAGAAGCATGATTCCATTCTTGGTTGACAGCGGATTTCCATGCCAGGCGAATGTGGCAACTGTCCCCATGTTCCCAGGGCTTGTCCCACTCTCATGCATCCTTGCCATTAGCACAAATGAGGTGTCATCTCTCATTACAACAAGCATCAGGGCAGGCTGGAAAGTGGGCTCAGCGGTGCTGGGCAGATGCAAAGAGAGCTGAGGAAAGAAAGAAATGGATAATAAGAAAGAAAGGACAAAAGAGCAGGCACCCTGGAAAGGCGGGTCAGCAGGGCTCTGGCAGGCCAAGTGGGTGTGGGACCTGGCTGGCTGCGGGGCAAGAGGGCGCTCTGGAGCCCTCGGTGCTGCGGGCTGCACTGCGGCCCCCAAGACTGTGCCGAAGCCCTGCCCCCCCCTCCCCGGGCGCTGGACGTGAGCGAGGCCAGACCTCACCAAGGACGGGTGCTCTACGGGATGGGAGCAGGGAACTTTGGAGCCAGCACACAGGCCCCCCCAGAACCGGAAGGGGGGTGAGGAAGGGGCCCCGGGCCTGTGCTGGGAGCGGAGAGAATGGGTGTGGGTCCGAGTCCCGAGGGAGGGCTCTGCCTCCCCAGCAGGCCTAGGAAAGCGCCGGGAGGAGGGGTGGTTGCCGGAGCCAGCCGGACAAAACAGCGGGGTCGTGAAGTCAAGGGGCGCGGATTAAGAAAAGAGAAGAAGACAGGAAAATGGGCTCGGGAGAACCTCTCAATCAATACTGAGCAGGCACCCGTTTATTGAGCAGGTTGTATTTATACTTTTTCAGAGGGCCAACATGGCCTCAAAAATGGTTACATTTTATCTTATAGGAGAAGAAAAACAGGAACAAAGCATTTGGGAAAGCAGTACACAAACAGGAGAAGGATGTCAACTAGCACACAATTAACTCTATTCAAATTTAGTCGGAACCTGCACAGGAACGGGAAGGAAAACAACAAGTAGCCAACTTGAGGAACAGAGGTCAGGGGTCCCAGCCAGAGGTCATTTACCTTCTCAGTCAGGCCTCCCAATGCAGCGATCCAGAGGTCGCAGAGCATCTTGGGAGCTGGGCAGCACTGTTTGGCATAGTGCAGATCTCGCAACTGCTAGTTGGTGCAGCACTCAGTGCAGATCTCCAGGCCTGAAAAGTCTCCTCCAGCAGGGTCTGCTCCCCACAGGTGGTCTGGGCCTTGGGGTGGCCAGGGCAGGGGCAGAGCCCATGGGCGTGCGGGCCCGGGCTCTGGGGGACGCAGGGCACTGAGCCCAGCCTCCAGGGAGAGCCCGCGCACCAGAGCGGCCTTGGTGGCTGCTTTGACTCTTGCTTGCTTCCCCAGGGTGCCGGGTAGGCGATGGCGGGCATCCTCCTGCGGGCAAGGCCCAAGGTGAGTGGCCTCGGAGTCCTCGGCCCTGTCAGTGTGCAGCTCTTCTGGGCGGGCGGCTGGGTCTCGTGGCTGCTAGCCCCGCTAGGGACCTGGGGCTCAAATCAGAGACAGCCACGGGAATGATGTATTGTAGGTACAGGTGTCTTTCGAGGATGTATCTATGTACTTCACGAAGACAGAATGGAAGTTTCTTGACATCAAACAAAAAGCTCTCTACAAACAGGTGATGTTGGAGAACTACAGGAACTTGGTATCGCTGGGTAAGTGACCCACTACGCACAAACTCAGTCTGAGGTGTTTATTTCCAAGTTTTCTGGTCGGTTAGTTCCCCTGAGCCCAAGCACAGACACGTCTCTCCATCAGACCAGTAATCCCTTGTGGGGCCACCAGTGTGTCAGGAGTTTTCAGCTAATAATGGTCGATCAGCACCTGTCAATGTTTGGGGTAAATTGTGAGCCTGTTCTAATTTTGCATATGAAACTGTAGATTGGCCAAACATGTTTCTACTTAAAAGATATGTATTAATTATTTGGGGAGATGTACACACACACACACACACACACACACACACACACACACACCCTGAGTCTGTCAAAAAATGTACACACACTTCCGAAAAACAAAAACTTGTATAAATGTTTTTTTGTTTTTTTTTCTTTTTGGAGACAGGGTCTCGCTTTGTAGTTCAGGCTGGCCCTGAGCTCACTATGGTGCCCAGGCAAGCCGCCGTGAACTCAGCAATCCTCCTGTCTCTGCCTCCTGAGAGCTGGGATGACAGGCGTGAGCCACCACGCCCGGCACTGTGGTATGCGGTGTTGATTGTTGGTGGGCGTGTCTCCACGCCCAGCATTCTATGTGGTTACCGGGGATCGAACTCAGGTCCTTGCGCTTGCGAGGCAGGCGCCGGAACCACTGAGCTAACCCTCCGGCCCTTGTATAAACGTTTTAATACTTTTATCTGTGGAGCCCCCGGAGGATGACGTACATCAGACTCAGCACACTTTGCCCTCAGAGAAGAAACTGAAAATGCATGTGCAGCAATCTTGGCAGTGGCCAAGGTCACCCGAGCAGCTCCCCGCACTGATATGTGTCTGGAGGCTCCTGGCCACCACCTCGAGCGCCTCTAGTCATTGTACAGGACAAAGGTAACTTGTATGAATCTCATGGTGTGTCAATAAGCTTAGTATTAAAATATTTATTCCAGTTTTTCTTTTCCTGAAGTGTGGTATGCACATCTTTTACTGTCTATAGAGAGGGGAGGGGTCTCCTTGAACTCACAGTAATCCTCCTGCCTCAGCGTCCTATGTGCCGGGTGACAGGCATGCACTGCCACGCCCAGCTATACGAGAATCTTTCGATGCGCTAATTGAGACCTAGGGTGTTCTAACAACAGTTGCATTTTGGTACTGTTTGTGAGCTTCACCTCCAATGTGGGCGCCCCGTTTCTTGCCACCTTTGTGGCTCTTGCTGACCCTTCCGAGCGGGCGGGGTCGCCTCCTGACACTGTTATCTGCGCCCCTCAAGTCTGCAGTCTGCTCACTCACGTGCTTCACTTCCGGGCACAGGACTCGCCTCCACCAAGCCGCACCTGGTGTCCCAGCTGGAGCGAGGGGACGCGCCCTGGCTTCCGGATGTCTGCTCACAGGCAGGTGGGTGAGCTGCCACCCGGCCTCCTGTGGCTGTGGGCGGCTCCTGTCCTGCACCCCTCCTTCCGCTCACCCTGCCTGCCCCTCTGCTCTCCCGCTGCCCGGGGGCGTCCTGTTCGTTTCTCCTCAGAGGGCCAAGTGTCCCCTAGGCCTGCAGGAGGCGGTGACGCCCGCTGTGTACTGCCTCTGCAGGCGGCAGGAAACAGAGACCTGGAGGGGCAAGGGGGCCCAGGCGGCAGGGAGACTCCGCGGCGGCGGGAGCCTCGGTGCACAGAGGTCCCCGGGGCTGCGGTCGAGCTCCGAGGCAGCAGCGGCCCGAGGGCTCCGAGAAGCGCCACCTGTGCCCGCAGTGCGGAAAGTCATTCGGCCGCAGCTCCAACCTGGTGAAGCACCGCGCCGTGCACAGCGGCGAGAAGCCCTACGCGTGCCCGGACTGCGGGAAGCTGTTCGGCCGCAGCTCCGCCCTGCTGGAGCACGCGCGCGTCCACAGCGGGAAGACGCCCTACGCCTGCGAGCAGTGCGGCAAGGCCTTCACGCGCGGCTCCAACCTCGCCAAGCACCGCGCCGTGCACAGCGGCGAGAAGCCCTTCGCCTGCGCCGAGTGCGGGAAGCCGTTCCGGCGCAGCTTCGCCCTGCGGGAGCACGCGCGCGTCCACAGCGGCGAGCGGCCCTACGCGTGCGCGCACTGCGGCAAGGCCTTCCGCCGCAGCTCCAACCTCAGCGCGCACGCGCGCACGCACAGCGGCTTGCGGCCCTACGCGTGCGGCAGGTGCCCCAAGGCCTTCACGGGCGTCTCGCAGCTCATCCACCACCAGCGCAGCCACAGCGACGAGAAGCCCTTCGAGTGCCGGCAGTGCGGCAAGGCGTTCCGCGGCCACTCGGGCCTCAGCCAGCACCTGCGGGCACACAGCGGTGAGAGGCCCTACGAGTGCAGCGAGTGCGGCAAGGCTTTCGGCCGCCGGGCCAACCTCTCCAAGCACCAGGCGGTGCACGGCCACCCGCGGCCCTCCCGTCGCTACGGCCGCGACGGGGCGCCCCGGCGGGGGGGCTGCGTGCTCCCGCTAGAGCGCCAGAGGGGGCGCCGGCCACGGACCCAGGGGCGCGGCGAGGGCAGCTCGGCCGAGGCCCGGGGAAGCCGAGGGGCCTGGGAGCCGCACGCGTGTGGGCACTGCTACCGGGCCTCCGAGAGTAAGGCGCGCGCCCACGGTGACCACTCGTCGCTCCGCCACCATCCCCAAGCTCAGCCCGTCGGAGGGGGCGGCGGCAGCGGCCCCCGTGCATGCGTCCCGGGTGCAGGGCAGCCGCGGGATCCAGCCTCGCCCTGAGGACCGGAAACAGGGCAGCGACTCCGGTGGGGAGCACATGCCCTTCTTGAGGGCTGCCTCCCTGTGTCCCCCTAAAGGCAGAGTTGGCTGGGGACCGGACCTCCCTTCCTGCTCCTTCTCAAATCCGTGCAGATGTGACTGATGGCAGCTGCCGCTCCATCAGCCCCGTCCCACCTGGCCAGCATGGGGCACCCGCGTGTGACCGCCCATGCGCGTGGCAGGTGCGAGCAGATACCTGTGTGCCCTGTAGAGCTGCCTGCCATGGGAAGGGACCACCGTGCAGTCCTTTGTCTCCCCCTAAGTTTAGCGTTTCTGGGTAGAAGACACGAAAGCACTTTCATCCTTTCAGGGCTTACGGGGGGGGGGCGGTGAGCCTCTGGAACTGCCCCGCTGCTCCCGGGAAGGCACGGGGCACCTGCTGTGTTGGGCACAAAACCGGGTTTGGGTGGGGTGTGGCTGAAAACGCTCACCTTTCCAGGGCGCCCTCTGCTGGTTATTGGAGGAGCTGCGCCCGGCCCCGCGGGAGCCGAGGAAAGTCTCCCTTCCCCTCTGGTCGCCCGCAAGAGTGGGCTGTAGGCCAGACATGCCATCCTGGGCGCCCCTGCCACCCTGCTGGCGTCTGTCCCCTTCCTGCCCCCTAGCACCTAAAGCTTTAAAATTACCTGCTCCTGCACTTCGGGCAGTGCCCCCTTGTGGCCATGACAAGTAGGAGGCAAACTAGCCAGGTTAGAATTTGCACTTAGATGGGTCTGAGTGGAATGTGAGGGTGGCTGCTTTCCGTGTGCCATCGCTTTGGACGTCTCTGTGTTCAGGGCTAATGAAACTGTGAGGGGATGCCTCGGGCAGCAGAAGGGGGCCATCCCAGGCCCACACGGAGAAGCTGTCCCCTCCTGTCCCTGTGATGATGCAATGCCCCCTTCCCCTCAGCCCTTCAAATGGCACTTTACTGAAAGCCCAGGGTGTTCTCCTGGGGAAACCTCATGGCTAACTGTCCCCAGACGGCCGGGAGATCATGTCCTTGGGCCCACCTTTGGGGAACCCCCTTCCAGCAGGAGAATATGGGGAGACTGAAAATCCATGCTCCCTTGTAAGGATGCTGCTAGGGGCGCCGGCCCCCCGGACTGCTCCAGACATGTCAGACACACGTGCCCATGCGCATGCACACACGTACACGTGACCATGTTATATACCTGGGTTAGCCTGTGGAACATTCCAGCACTGTTGTAACTTGCTCTCGATTTGGCTTTCTCTAGAGGACCCCTATCCCCATGTCTTGTGGTCGACCTTGTACCCATCAACCTGCCTTGGAGCATGCAGCTGTGTGCCATGCATGCCTTGTGTGCTGTGCCCAACAGGATGCTGCCACTGGCAGGCACCTGTGAAAGGAACGTTGCTCCGTCAGCCTCTGGACTTCGGCTCTGTGGGAGTCGGCTCTGGCCGTAGCTGGAGACAGTGTGAAGCGTCTGCAGGCTGGGATTTTCATGTCAGCAAAAGGAGCATTAGGGACGCTCTTTGGAGTCGCTGGCGAGAGCCTCAGGAAGCTCGGGACGGGTCCGGCCACCTCTGCTAGGGCCGCCGCGGATGCAGGATGCTCGTCCCGTGTGCAGCCCCCACCCTGGCCACTGCTGGGTCCCTCCGTCGCCAGGCAGTCCGCAGCTCTCCCGAGTGCTGGCGTTCCTGGACAGCCAGTGTAGACTCTAACTCTAGCTTTAACCTGAGCCCCGCTGCCCCCCACCCGATCCTGTACTCCCAGGACCTGCCACAGGGCACATGCAGCACAACGTGGTCACCAGGCGAGACGTGAGCCCCAAACTCTGAGGTCATCAAGGTGCCCTGAAAAGTTCCATCATCCTCAGTGTTTTTACAGGTAAATGACACAGAAAATAGCGACAGTGGTCCTCTTTGGTTCGTCAGCTCCCAGGGTAATTTACCCCCCCCCATCGGTTCGATGCTTGCCAGAAGGTGATCGGAAACTATTTTCGTCGCGGTATGCAGCGTGGACAGCATGGGCTTTGCCCGGCTGAGGCGGCGCGCCTGGGAAGGACGCTGTGTGCCCCTCCCGTGCTGCCCGGAAACGAGGCTCTGTGTCCCCTGCCGCGCGGGCGGCGAGGAGATGGCTCCCGCTCGCCTTTTGAGGGGCAGCTGGAGCGCAGCCCTTAAGCTACCGGTGGGACCCGCGGGGACTGCTTGGGTGGGGCTGCGCGGGGGAAGGGAAGATGTGCGCTGTTTGGGGCCAGCAGTTCCGGCTGAAAAGGTCGGTAAGAAGCAGCGTGCGGAGAGACGGGAACCCCGCGCGGAAGCCTGGATTCTAGCTGGTCCCAGGTGAGGAGCACCTTTGCAGAACATGAGAGAACCGGCCCGTGAGCGAGGAAAGGAAGTGAAATGCTCACGTCCGAATGGACAGTCATCGGACCACGCAGCGTCGGCGCTCTGCCCTGAGGCCTCCGAGTGCGAGTCCTGCTCGCTCTCGTCGCATCTGCAGTCACTCTGCTGTTGAGCGGGTTTCGCCTCTTGCCGGCCCCGGCGCGCCTGCAGCTTCACGAGACGAGGGGCCCCAGCGCTCCCAGGCAGCGCCGTGCCTTCCAGTCCGAGGCCTCGGACCCTTCTGGCGGTCTCCATGGGGCCTCCGTGGTGTTCAGGAAAGCTCTCCCCGGTCCTTCTCTCCCACGTGGCAGCGTTCTTGCCGGAAATGAAGGCTGCAAATCTGGAGGTTTCATGCTTTGGATTTTTCTTTGACAGCTTCATGGAGAGGTAATAGAAATGTGACAGCTGGCATGCCTGCGAGCTATGTCATTAGCAAAACCGTCCCCACTACCAAGACAGTGACTGTATCTTTCACCTCCCAAAGTGGCCGTGTGTCTCCCATCCCTACAAACCACTGCTTTACTTTCTGTCACTAGAGCTAAAGTTGAATTTGCTAGAACTCTGTGTAAATAGATTTGCCCAGTATACGTAGGACCGCTTTCTCTCTGTGCAGTCGTCTGAGTCAGCCTGCAGTTCCCGTGTAGCATCTGTACTCTTCCTGTGTGGAACCATGACAAATAAAGCTGCTCTGAACATTTGTGTACAAGTTTCAACGTGGCTGTATGTTTTTGTTTCTCTTGTGTGCAGAACTAGGAATGGGTCAAATGGGTCAAAATGTAGCAACTCTTTCTTTTTTCACAAGGTCTCTCTGTGTAGTTCAGGATGGCCTTGAACTCACTGTGTAGCTCAGATGGGCCAGCCTTGAACTCATGGCAATCCTCCTGCCTCAGCCTCCTGAGGGACACCTGGCTAAAGGGTTGCTGCCTCCCTCTTGGGGAATCAAACCCTGGTCTCCTGCGTGACAGGTAGGGATACACAACACTGCACCAACAAGGATAGCCTCACTTCTGGAGGAAATGTCAGACTGTCCTCCAAAGCAGTTGGCCAGCAGCTTCTCCAAACCTCGCCAACACCTGTTATCATCTTTCTTTGTATATGGCCAGCCCAGTGGGTGTGCAAAGGCAGCATTTCCCTGGAGACTAATGATCCCGAGCCTCTGTACATGTGTTGTTTGCGTGTTTTCCAGCTAAGCTGTCTCTTTATAAACTTGAATAAGTTTCAGACATGAGCCCTCTGTCAGAGAGGGACCTTTCCATCTTCATAACGGTGGCTTTTGATGAACAGAATGTTCTATCTTGAAAAAGTCCATCTTGTGGATTTGGGATTTTTATAGGCTGTGCTTTCTGTATAGTTAAGAAATCTTTGCAAAGCTCAAGTCGCCAAGACTTCGTCTGGTGTTCTCTTATACAAGTTTGGTGGTATCATTCTTACCTGTGCATCTGTCACCCATTTTGTAAATGCCGTGAGGCAGATCCAGAATTTGCCTCTGCTCAGCGACATCAGTGGCGGAACTGCTGACCTGTGGGTTGAAACTCTGCCAACTGGGACCCCAAGCCGGCCCTGAGCTCACTATGGTGCCCAGGCAAGCCTGGAACTCAGCAATCCTCCTGCCTCTGCCTCCCGAGTGCTGGGATGACAGGCGTGAGCCACCACACCCGGCACTGTGGGGTGTGGTACTGATTGCAAGCCCAGTATTCTTGTACGTGGTTACCGGGCATTGAACCAGGGACCTTGCGCTTGCTAGGTAGGCACTAGAACCACTGAGCTAAATCTCCAGCCCTCTCCTCCTTTGATACTGTGTCCTACCAAAAAGGAAGGTCCTGAGGACAAGGGTATTCTCCAATTTATGTGTAAATCTATCCCCTAACAACAGGCAGAGTAACATGGACAAAGCCACAACAGAGAGCTCAAAACTCATGATGCTGCAGGAACCGAAAACGCTGGCGTTACCATGGAGACAGATAAGCTGTCTCAGTCACCCTGGGCTACAATAACAAAATACTTCAGGCCTGGGCCACATAAACCACAGTCACAACACCGCCTCCTTCCACTGTCCCAGGGGAGACCAGGCTCCGCCATATAACTTTGACTTTGGGAGACACAGATATTCAGTCCATAGCACTAACTGATGTGGCATCATGCAGAGTCACATGGAAACTCCAAAAGGTTCCTGGCAACTCAGGACAACTGGCACTGGGCACATGGGAAACCGTTTGGGGGAAAACTGACTCCTCCCAGGGCAGTGCCTCTTAAGTGTGTGCTCACATTGTTCCCTACATGTGCGTCTTGATTTTGAGGTTATAATTTCAACTACCCTTAGGAATCCCGCATTCCCATGCCTCATCCGACTGGTGTTTTTACAAAGCAAGGAGCAGCTGGGTGTGGTGGCACATACTTGTCATCCTATTACTTAGGAGGCTGAGGCAGGAGGATCACCACAAGTTCAAAGCCAACCTGGGCTAGATAGTGTGTTAAAGGCCAGACTGAACAACAAAGCAAGGCTTTGTCAAAAAAAGAAGGGAGGGAGGAAGGAAAGGAAGAGAGGAAGGAAGGGAGGGAGGGAGGGAGGCAGGC
>PVIC010038274.1:0-11893 GCA_004025085.1 Thryonomys swinderianus | reverse complement strand
ATGCCAAAGACTAAAACTAGACCCATGTCTCTCACCATTCACTAAGCTAAAATTGAAATAGATCAAAGATCTAAATATTAAAAGACAAAAACTAAATCCGCTCCAAGAAAGAATAGGTAGAACACTTGAGGACATAGGGATAGGCAAAGACTCCATAAACAAAACCCAGACTGCATGGGAAATACTACAAAGAATCCATAACTGAGATCTCACCCTATTAAAAAGCTTTTGCTGGTACCATGCCAACTGTTGATGGAAGCACAGACTGGTACAACTACTGTGGAAATCTCAAAACACTAGAATCAGTGGTCTCATTTGACCGAGCTATTCACCTTCTGGACATTTTCCCAAAGAATTAAAACTATTAAACCACAACAATATAGTCATACCCATGTTTATACTGACACTGTTTGTGATAGCTAAATCTTGAAAACAACCTAAATGCCCATCAACCAATGAGTGAATAAAAAAGATGTGGTTTTTCTATACAATGGAATATTACACAGCCATAAAGGATGGTAATGTGAGATGTTTATAGCTAAATGGATACACCTTGAAGCTATACTTTTAGGTGAAATAAAGACACCCCTGTGTAAATGTCACATTGCCTCTCTGGTATAAAGTATAGATAGGAACCAAAATGTGCAACAAACAATGTGAAATGATCCAAATGATGAGTGTGATAATGATGTATATCTACATTGGACCAATAAAATTAAAATTTTTTAAATTAATAAAACACAAGTTTGTGTTCACATCCACCTTACTTTCCATATCTGACGCTGCACAGCTTCAGGCTCTTCCTCAAAGTCAAAATCACCATGAAAGGCAAATAACTTTGAATCGACTCAGAACTTCAAAGCAGCCACAACAGCACAACTAAAGACACTCTTGAAAAAACATTTTTGGAGTGCCTTCAGAAAATGACAAGTACTAATAAACATTTTTAAGTGAGTCAAAAAAATGATAAATGTGTCCAAAAAACAAAGGGCAGTATTGCAACAATGTATCTTTTACTTTAATAAGTTTTAATTTAAACATTCACCATATCACACTAATACATGATGGGTTATAATTACATTTTATATCTGTACACTAGCCAGTGCTGATCAATGAGTTCATAAAAATCCGACAGCAAATTCCAAGAATTATGGCTCTCTCATGTGATGCAATCCACTGTACGTGACAAACATCATGCATCTGCATGTGAGAGGTTATCTATCATGTAATCTATCAAATTAAACAACATGATGGAAAGCTGAACTGAACTTAATACAATGCAGCCAAACAGAGTTGCGTATCAAGCCAGTGTTCAGGGTTAAGTAATCAATCCCCAAAAAAGAACCTGAAGAGTCATATAATATAGAAGTTCATCCTAAAATACCTAGTCTTCTTTCACTGCCTGATCAGTATGAACAAAAGGGATAAGAGGATGGTAAAACTTTCAAAGTCTCTGAAAATGCTCATGTTTTAAATGAGTTATAGTATTCAGGAATCAAGTGATACAAAGCCTACTACACAATACAGTAGTCAAATCAGCCTGCTAGTTTTGATTTATTCATGGGGCCTGCATTTCACCTATACTCCAGAGGTATGTGCTTCCTCATACACAGCAAAAGAAAGTCTTGTTTGCATTTGTATGCAACACATGTTTTCATCAGCCCATCTCTCTTTAGTTTGGCTTTTTCCATGATTCCTATATTGGTTATGTTCCAGTTCAGTAGACTTTCCCTTTTATTTTTGAAACTATTTGTGTCAAAAACTGAAGCAAAAATTAAAAATCAATTAATGAGGTGATAAAGATATACTGACAACTACATATAATCTCTACCAGAAATGAAAGAAAGAGGACCAGGGATTTAGCTCAGTGGCACCACCGTCTGCCTTGGAAATTCAAGGTCGTGAGTTCACTCCCCAGCACCGAGAGAGAGAGGAGAGAGAGAGAGAGAGAGAGAGAGAGTTTAAGGAAAATAATGTCTGTCTGTATCCTGGTTCCACGACATACAGTTTAGCCTAAGCATGCGCTTTAGCACCTCCAAATCTGTGAGTAGTTTAAGCATTAAATTATAAAACATATGTAAAGTGCTTGATGCAATGACTCACACAGGAAAAGGGGTGCGATATATTTTCACTGTTATGTGGTTGCTATTGACACTGCTAGTTTACTTCTGCTGACTGTAAGTTAAAGAACTGGGATCTAGCAAGTGTGCTTGATATTTTATTTCTATATTAGTTTCACCTAAGCTACAATCTCTCTGAGAGGAGAATGTAAATAAGCAATTATTCAACATTAGAACCCTGGGAAATTTTATTAGTCTGCTACAAGTTTGACCAACGATGTTTTACAAAAAAGCAAAATAAGCCAGAAGGCTTATATTGAAACATTCAAAGGCAAGGAGTCATAGGAGGATTTTTCATTCATTCACAGCACAAAGATTTATGGTAATGTAAGGTGAAAAATGATCATGGTCATGAGAGAAAAATCAATAAAATGTCAGAGGATCTCAGCAGATTCAGGAGGAACTGGACAGGCCCAAGAGTGCTTAAATTGTATTGGTTCAAAGAACAATCTCGTCTCTAAAACTGTTTTTTGTCTACTTGCACAGCTGAGTCTCCCTTCCACTGACTCCCCCACAGCCTATTAAAGCCTATACATTTTAAGAGCTGACTCTTAAATGTCCATTTCAAACGTTACCATCTAGTAATCATATGGCCAACTAATGGAAGCTGTAAGCACAGAAAAGGCATTAAGCAAAGCATTAGCTAGTTAAGAGTCCAACCAGAAGAGGTCAAGAAGGATAACGGATCCAAAAACCATTATCAGGTGAGACATAGTTAAATAAAATAGAGACATATGAAATAGAGACATCATTCCTGGCAAAGACAAGTCGAGGAAAAGCCTTTGAGCCACCACCTCAGGGATCCATCCTGGAGGATAGAAGGGTGGCCGCACATAGACAGAAAGGTTTACTTTATGTCAGGGGAATACAGCAGGAAAGGCCTACAGAGAAAACTCAGCATCCCTTCTCCAAAGAGACAGCCCTCCCTCATTACATGTTTTGGTATTTAAATGCTCTTGTATGAAAGAAAATTAGATAGTTACATAAATATAACAAGTGTAAATTAGAACCTATGGGGAAAAGTGCCAGAAAAAGAGATTAATATGAGGAACTAATTTATAATGATTTGATTTGCCCAATCACAACTCCTTCCTGAGGTTGTGGACTCCTTTCTAATAAAAGAAGTAATTCAGAAGAGGGAAAGTTCTTGAATACTGGGGAGGAAGGGGTACATTAGATAACTTTCATGCCCCTTCATAATCTAAGACGTTTTGAAATATCTAAAACAATGAAACATTTCCCTTTTAGAGAAAAATCTAACTAATAGTAGAAAGCTGTTTTTAAAATTTAATGTTTTCTATCTCTCATTCACATATTTATAAGCAAACTAGAAACAAAGAGTAGTGGCACACTTGATCTTTCCTGGAGAGTTTTCTTATAATGGATGGTGAAAGAATGCTTTCTGATTCCCCACACAAATTCATATGAACAGAAGGAAGGAGAAAACTAAAATTCCAATTTCTGAACCATCCAGGGAGGTGTCTATGTGAATGTGCTGGACAGCTTATGTCCTCACCAGATGGGAAGTTTTATCTTAAAATGATGAGAAGTGATGCCAGACTGTGCCCAAAAAGATAAGAAATTCAAGGTCTAGAGAAGAAATTCAGTAGATAGAGCTTAGAAAGAGTCTCCAAAGCAGGTCCCCAGTGAGACAAACCAGACCTGGAGCTCCTTAAAGGCATCAAGTACTACAACACTATCTCCGGTTCCCCACCATTTTCCTCTCAAGACCTGCTAGACTGCTGGTTGTGACAGAAAAACACAATGGGTAAAATGGATTTATTAAAAATGAGAAATTTCACATGTGGGAATTTGATGCGAGTAAATAGAAAATATATAGTTTTGTAAACATTGATTTTACAACATTTGAAAAAACTAAAATCTGTAAGCATGAAGGAACTCACTCAGAAATCTGGGTGAATCAGTAAAATGTATATACTCTTGAAAAAAAGGAAGGAAGGGAGGGAAGGAGGGAGGGAGGGAGGGAAATAAAAAGCCAAAGCAAAAACCCAAGAGAAGTATCTAGGGAAGCAGATGATGGGTAAGAGTGAAAGCTTTCCAGAATTCTCAGCTTCTGGACTGAAGTCATGAAAATGGTACCTAAGTTAAAAATCTTTGTCTTTGTAAAAATCAAGTTTACATCCATCACAAAGCAATGGTTAAAATGGCTAGGTTCATCCCCAGATTTGCATCTCTTTGTTGCTGGAGGGAAATGAAAATAGAGTCCCAAAACTAGAGCCCAGAGGTTGGTCTTAAAGATAGTTCCAGCCCATGAGATTCTCAGTGACACTCCCACTGCCCCCCAGATGGCCAGTTCCTTTGAGTCACCGCCTCAGGGCTCTATCCTGGAGGGTAGAAGGGTGGCCACACATAGACAGAAAGGTCTATTTTATTCAGGGGAATACAGCAGGAAAGGCCTACAGAGCAAACTCAGCATCCCTTCTCCAAAGAGGCAGCCCTCCGTAATTATATACAGTTCTCTTGCCATACTTTACTAAAAAGTTGTACTTTTAAAAATCAGCATCAGGCAAGCATGGCGGCATATGCCTGTCACCTCAGCACCGTGAGAGGCTGAGACAGAAGGACTGTTTGAACTCAACCTGGGGTGCTTGCTTCTGCAGCACATATACTAAAATTGAACTCAACCTGGGCAACTTAGCAACTTAGAGAAACCTTATCTCAAAGTTAAAAAAAAAATTAAAAAGGAGTGAGGCTATAACTTTTTTATTGAATTCTTTACTGGTATATTTTATATACAGCTCACAATCAAACTCAACACTGGGGAATTTGTACCAATATATGACAAGTTAATTATCATTTTTACCCATATCCCTACCCACCCACAAACCCCCGCCACTTATATACATACTATGTCTTTTTCTTTCCAAATTATATTTATTCTTTCCCCTCATTACATTCCCCCAACTACATTCCCTTTAAATATTTTCTATTTTATAAAATCTATCATATATTCTAGAACTCGTTTACATCTGCAGGTTCTCATACCAGAGAAAAGATCCAGTATTCATATATCTGAGATCTATTTATTTCACTTACTAGTGTATCCTCCAGGTATATCCATTTGCACATAAATGAATGAAACTTGTCATTCTTTATGGCAGAGTAATACTCCATTTTTTTTTAAACACACACACACACACACACACACACACATCTTCTTTATCCAGTCTCCAGTTGATGGGCATCTGGGTTGTTTCCAAGACTGGGCTATCACAAATGGAGCTGCTATGACCATGGGTGTACATATGTCTTTACAATATGAGTTTTAATTCCTATGGTATATTCCTAGCAGGGGAATAGCAGGATCCAATGGGAAGTGAGGCTATAACTTTATACAAAAGCCCTGGGTCTAATCCCAATAGCCTACCAAACCCGTGTGTAAGTGTGTGTGTGTGTGTGTGTGTACATGCGCACGCACACACACACACGAAAGCATTAAAATACCCCATAGGTTTTTTAGTTTCTTTGAATGCTATGATCATTCCATATTATTAAAGAAGAAATTGCAATTTTGAAAAGGATATTTCTTGGAAGAAGGCCTTATCACCACCTCTAGATTTAGAAAGAATCATTAGTTGAGGTAGGCAGACTTTCTGACACTTAAGATGCAAAATAAAATAAACATCTATTTCCATAGCATTATTAATGTAGGACATATTGGGATCATTAACAGTCAGAAGTCAGGGCAATGAATTCTGCCAACCTAATATTCTACACAATCAAAAGTAATAC
The DNA here is from genome assembly GCA_004025085.1 of Thryonomys swinderianus. Lineage (NCBI taxonomy): Eukaryota > Metazoa > Chordata > Mammalia > Rodentia > Thryonomyidae > Thryonomys > Thryonomys swinderianus. Next base: position 6,020 of record PVIC010038274.1, on the reverse strand, counting down.
CCATGGAGCAATTAATTTCCTGCACATTGATTACTGTGATCTCTATTAACTCTAACCCTAGTAAGTAGGCTACACTAAATAAAACTAAAACAGCACAACAAGAAACAGTTGGTCCCACTTCTAAGGGGAATCTCTAACTTTAAAAGGTGAAAAATATCTTTCAGGTTATTGGAGAATACCAGAAAGTTATTCCAAGGCTCTAAATCATACTGTGAAAATCTAGCATTACAGAGAAATCATCTTTCATTCAACTCCACTCTTTACACATGCATACATTTAAGAATTAAGCACAACTGTCCAAGCAGAGTAAACATGAGGAATTTTAGGTTAGTCCTACAACACTCTACCTGTGAGGTTCGATGCTGCCAGAACTGGTTGCAAATGCAACCTCTATTAATTCGACAAGTTATAGCAAACTGTAAAGCTGCCATTTTTCTCTGAGTTTGCAGAACTACTTATTAATAAGATACAAATTGACCAATACATTGAATGTCTTGTGAGCATTTAACCTCAATTATACCCTTCCTTTCTTCATACATTCTGTAATCTTTCAGACATTTGTTAAATATCTACTAAGTCTCCCAAATAATCCATTATTTCCTATGAGGATATAAAGAGAAATTATACAGAGATCAATCTTAAAGAATTCAAAAGGTTAAAAACCAAACATTCACAGAGAGAGAGAGAGAGCAAGAGAGAGAGAGAGAGCACAATACACTGATAGCTCTTCACCACCTAGCTTTTGGAGTTATGAGACAGAGGGAGAAGAAGTTTTTATTTGTAGCATCTCCCAGTCCCCATGATGTCACTTTAATACTACCGTAGCTTGTTTCAGTCTTTCAGCATCAGTGAACATGGTTTTGTGGAGGTGGAAGAGAGAAACAGCCTGTCTAAACCAGCTCTCGCGTGACATGACTGATGCAAACATAGGACTGAAATGACTATGTGGACATCAACCAAACAGCTCACGGTTGTTGTCTCAGTGTAGTGAAAGCGGGCTGTTTCTTCTTCTTTACACGTTTTTTTGTAACCAACATAATTTCACAAAGAATATTTTTCACATCAGTACAAGCAGCAAGAGTCTTATCCCAAACCACTCTGTCTAGATAGTCTGGGTATTGCCAGATTTACATGCAGAGCAAGGAGGCTGAAATATTTTGAAGGCATACCAGATTAGCTCAACAGCTATTTGATCATGTAGAGATAAGAAAGGAAATCCTGTATCACGTGTCCTACTTCTTACAGGCACCATACTTCATTTGGCCCCTGGTCTTCCTGAGTTCTCCTTTACAACTACTTGAGTCCACCCTCTACATCCTACAATGTGCATTTGCAAAGCCTGCTCCCACTATTTATTCTTTCCTTTATAATAAAAAAATTTTGCTAAACTGCCAAGGATGGACTCAAATTTAAAATCCTCCTGTTTTGGCCTCCCACAATTTGGGATAACAGACATTCATCATCATCCCTGCATTCTACACTTGATCTTAGCCAAAAGGCCGAGAAGCGATCATCCCCGCATTCTTAATCACTTCAAATGTTCCAGCAGAGAATGTCTGTATTTGGAAGAGGAGGAGGGATGTGGAAATGAGGAGACAGACCATCACTGAGATACAGAAATTTAGGCAAATATATACATATATATGATCAATTCTGGAGAAACATCTACATAGGACCAGATGACATACCACCTGCTTGGCTCTGTGGCTCTACTTCCACAGTGTCTGCAGCTATAAGCAATGGTCCCTCCTCCAGTTTTCCTAAATGAAGATGCATTTTGCTTTAGAGCTGAACATCTTCACCTCATCCTCAAAACCCTCCTTCTTTCTCTTTTTATTTCTTATAACTATATAAACTCTTAACTCTGTAATCTTAAAAATCATTTATATTTATAATCACAATATAAAAAGCTGGAAGTATTGTGGAAGAAAAATAAACGCCTTATTGCTGGCATAATGTTTTAACATTTGCAAAGCACTTCCATATGAGTGATCATATATAAATGTCACAATAATCCTCTGAAGCAGGGTAGTCCTGGAACAACACGGAAATCCCACTGATTCCTGCACTTTTCTCAGCACACTTTACGTGCAGTCACCAAGATACAGCCGCTGGACATGAAGTACACACACCGTGTGACAAGCACAACAGTCCTTCTCAGGCTGCCCGTTCATACCACACTCCTCTCCTTAGCGCAGTCTGGCTCAGTGTTCAGAAGAAAGTTTAGAAGTCTTAACCTTACCTTTCTCTCAGGTATTCGCACAGTAGTTTCCCCTAAGGAATGAGAGACACATCCCAACACCTCCACTGGAAGCCAGAAACCAAAATGGCACTATGCCATGTAAAATATTTTATATTGTATGTTTATCCTAAATAACTTGTTTATCCTATGAAATATATATAAACATATTTTCCTATATAAACATGTCTATGATAAAATAATTTATAAATTAGGTGCAATAAGAGCTTAAGTGTAACTAATAATAAAATGGGATAGCCACAACAATATACTGTAAGAGAAGTCATATGAATGTGGTCTCTCAGGATCTCCTATTGTACCATGCTTAGCCTTCTCCTGTGATGATGATGTGAGATGATACAATTCCTATAGCGTCCACCTCACTTCCACTTATCATATGAGATAAGAAGAAGTGAGGTGAACGTTATAAGAATTGTGAAGTAGCACTAGGCTACTACTGACTGTCTGACGATACACTAGATGGAGGGCCACCTGCTTCAGGTGATTACTGATCATTTTCTATCCGATTTGTCCTGAATGCAGCAGACAACAGGCAACTGGAGTAGCTGAATGTGAAACTACTGATCTAAAGAGGATTACTGTACCAAATGCCGCAGAAGTCAGAGGCATTTCATGCTAAGAATGTCGCTGGCCTTCCACCTGCAAAGTCCATTTTGTATTCCACCACTGTGGAATAGTTTTCCATCACTGTGACAAAATACCTGAGAAAACAACCTAAAAGGATGAAAAGTTTAGGTAGATTTTTGTTTTCAGGGATTTTATCCATGGTCACTTGGTCATATTGGGGCCAAGCCAGATAGATGGCAAAGAGCATGTGGCAGAGACATCATGGCAGCTGGAAGGCAAAGAGGAGGAAGGGACTGGGTACTCTTATCTCCTTCCAGGGCACAACCCAATAACTAACTTTCTCCTGTCTCATAGGTTCTACCATCTCCTAATAAAGCCACCAAATGGCAACAAAGGTTTAATAGATAAACCTTCGGGCAACGTAATTAAACCACAGCGGGTGCTAATACCTTTCTGATCATGCTTACCTGCCTCTTCTATCAAGGCATCTTCTCGTTTATGTTTCAAAGGTTAAACCTTGTGTTTACTGCCTTATTGCTTCATTTGTAGGGAAGTTAACATGTTTTCACAGCTGTGCTAATATTTGTAATAAGATTACTATTGTTTTGGTTAGTGCTTAATTATTACATTAAATGTTTTGAGTGGTTAAAATGCTTTTGAGTGATCTATTTCCATTCCAGTTCTCTCTAAATGCCACTTATTTTTAGTGTGTGATTTTTCAGAACATGAGATTTTTTTTAAAGGAATACATGCATTACGTTAATGGAGAAATGCCTTTATCTTACTGTTATGTAGATATATTTTACATATTGAGGCATTGCAAATTAAAGGACTTGACGCTCTTCATTAAAATATAACTTATCGTCTTTCTTCCAGTGAGGGTGTCTGGCCCCTTTGTCAAAGACTAAGTGGCTGAATATGTATGGAGTTCTTTTAGCATCTTCTAATCTGTTCCACTGATCCTCAAATGTTTTTTTTGCCAGTACCATGTCATTTTTATCACAACAGCTTTGTAGTAGTTTCTAGTCTAGGATTGTGATGGCCCCTGCCGTTCTTTTGTTGCCCAGATTTGTTTTTGTTTTCTAGGTCTCTTATGGTTCTGAATGAATTTTAGGATTATTTTCTCTAATTCTGTAAGGTACATTATGATATAATGATCCAGATATACATTAAATGTGTGTAACAGTTTTGGGAGTATGACTACTTTCACTATCTTGGTTCCTTCTACTCCAATAGCAAGGGATATCTTTCCAATTTCTGGTACCCTCTTTGATCTCCTTTTTCAGGATCCCATAGTTTTCAAGTAAAGGTCTTTTATTTCCTTCATTCGACTGATTCCTAACTATTAAATGGTAACAGAAAACTGGCTTTCCATATGCCAAAGACTAAAACTATACTCATGTCTCTCACTGTAAAAAAATAAAATTGAAATGGATCAATGACCTAAATATTAAAACAGAAACACTCAATCTTCTGGACAATAGATGAGTAGAACTCTTAAAATAATAGGCAAAGATTTCATGAACAAAACCCTGATATTAAAGAGAATCAACTGAGATTTCATGCTTTTGCACAGCAGTGGTTCCAGTTGATCTAGCTATTTCCCTTCTTGGTATCCTCCTGAAAGAAAATCATACCACAGCTCTATACACACACATCCGTGTATTTAACAGCACAACTGTAACAGCCAAATCATGGAAACAGCTCAAATGTCCATCAACTGATGAATGGATGAAGATGTAGCTTTTTAATAAAATGGAGTACTACTCAGATATGAAGAAGGATAAACTTGAGACATTTATAGTTAAATGGATGTACCTTGAGACATACTCTTAAGTGAAATAAATCAAACATACATGTAAGTATCACATTTCTCAGGTGTGAAAAATTGAAAGCATAAATAAGAATCAAAATATATAATGTATATTGGGAAACAGAAATGTTCAAATGGTGGGGGTTAAGGGAGAGGGGAAGGGGAATGAAGAAACAGAAAATTTTTAAAAAGAAGGAAAAAATTGAAATGTCTTTTCTAAATAAGGACTAGAAAAGGGGTTGAAGGGAGGGGAGAAGAATGGAAAAAAGAAAAATCAAGATATATCATGTACAAATGCAAATTCTCATGAATGAGATCATTATGTACATCTGAAAAGTACTAATAAAATTAATTTTTAATTTAATTCTTTATTGGTATATTTTACATACAGTTCACAATCACACTCAACATTGGGAAATTTGTACTGTACATGACATGAGTTAATTCTCATTTTTAGCCATACAAAATTAATTTTTTAAAACTTCAGTTAAAACAACACAAATAAATTAATTTAATTAAATACAACCTGGAACAATATGGGGTGTGGTGACACACACCCACCAGCAATCAGTACCACACACCACAGTGCCAGGCATGGTGGCTCACGCCTGTAATCCCAGCACTTGGGAGGCAGAGGCAGGTGGATTGCTGAGTTTGAAGCTTGCCTGGGCTACATAGTGAGCTCAGAGCCAGCCTGAACTACAAAACAAGACCCCTGTTTTGAAATAAATAAATAAATAAATAAAAATTTTAAAAAATATGCTCAGTAAAATGCTTCTAGACATAATCTAGGGTTCAAATATAATTTTAATATAAATCTATGTAGTACTGGCCTATCTCTGTAACTTGAAACAGGTTTCAATTTATTATATAAAATGGTATCATTTTTAAATCAGCTATGTATCTAAGTAAGTAGGTGCTGCAGTAAGAGCTTCTTTAGCTATGTACATAGCCTATAACATCAATCATCAACTTCTGGATTAATAATAGGATTAAACATTTTTCAAGTTTTTCCTCTTACTGCTAGCATAGTTAACTGGCAGTAAAAGCAAATCAAAGTATTTTTTATTTGTCTTTATTTTTGACATGGAGAAATGGCCACCTTTCCATACTTGAGTTTTCTCATTAAAAAAAATAATTTTTAAAAATTCAATAACTAGCTCATCAATGTTATGAGGTTATATTATATATCTCTATCTATAGCTACATCTCTATCTATATTTATAGGTGTATTAAAAAGTACAGACACAGCGGGGCACGATGGCACATGCCTATAAGCTCAGCACGGGAGGAGGTTGAGAAAAGAGGATTGCCATGAGTTCAAGGCCAGCCTGAACTACACAGCAAGACTCTATCTCAAAGGAAGGAAGAAGGAAGGAA
>PVIC010038273.1:6328-17592 GCA_004025085.1 Thryonomys swinderianus | reverse complement strand
TTTTTTTCTTGGGTAAGACTCAACCTAGGACCATGTATTACATACACTTCATTTACTTATTTAGTCCCCTTTAATATGGAACAGTTTAGATTTATATTTCAAGACATTGACATTCAGAAACAGATCTTTAAAGAAAACAAAAGTTTAAAATTCTGTTACTGAAAAATAACTGAAGTCAGAGAAGAAAAAATGGAGAGGAGAGGGCATAAACTCAGGGAAAAAGAAGACTGTGTGATCAAGCCTGCCTAACAGGAAAGCCTACAGATATGGGAGAGAAAGGCACCCGTCAGAGACTTGGTTATGTACCAAAAGATAGGAAGATGAGTGTTTGAACCACCTGGTGGACAGTCAGGAGGATTACAGGGTAAGCACCACAGTGTTTTTGCTTGGTTCGAGGTTGAAGGAGGAGGACTAGTTTGACTTAATGGTGAGAATGAGTGTATGTATTGAACAATTGGGAAAAAGACATGGAGTTCAGAGGAAATGTCTAGGATAAGATATAACATAAAGAAAGTTAAACGGCACTCTGGGAACCCAAAGAAGGAGAATTGCAGCTTTGGGGCCAATTTAGTAATTCAGCAAGACCTTGTCTCAAAATAAGAAAGGGCTGCCGGGCGTGGTGGCTCACAACTGTAATCCCAGTACTCGGGAGGCAGAGACAGGAGGATTGCTGAGTTTGAGGCTTGCCAGGGCTACATAGTGAGCTCAGGACCAGCCTGAACTACAAAGTGAGACCCTGTCTCAAAAAAAAAAAAAAAGAAAAAAAAAGGGCTAAGGATGTAGGCCCCTGTGAAATCTCTGGATTTGATCATAGAGAGAGGCAGAGAGACAGAGAGAGAAGCAGGCAGAGATGGAGGAAGGAAGGAGGGAAGGAAGACAAAAGATAAAGATAACCTATCTCTATTTAATTCCACATGAGCTCTGAACACAGCAAATCTTAAGAAAAACTGAGGGGCAGCCAAGTTCCCCCTTTGGGTGATTTCAGTCTGGTGATTTCCCCTGGGCACTTCCTTGCAGAATTGAGGAAGTCCCGAGTCTGTAAACTAGTTCAGTTCCTCCCCTGCTGCTGGAAATCCATCAAACAAATTTACCGGACACGGGAAACACACCACACTCCATATCAGGGCCATTTCTCATCCAGAATTTTAAAATGCTCCAAAAGCAGAAAGCATTTTGCATCTCATTTGGCAGCAGAACCTGACCAGGAAGGATGTGAGGCCACTTACAGGGTTCACTGTCCGTCACCATGAATGGTTGTGTTTCACTATGTGGCCACAGTGTGTTTGATACAAGCTCTGCCCGAGAACTCAGGGGGATGCTACTTACTAACTGATGGTTAATTCTCCTTTCTAAAATCCGAAACATTCTGAATTCCAAAGTCACGTGACTGTAAAGACTTCTCATAAGGAAACTTGAAAATGTATTTGAAAAGTAAGGTAAGAACTTTGAACCTGGATTGGTACCTTCAAATAAACATTTAGCCCACAAAAATGTGGGCAGAATTCAAAATAGCTTCTTTAGCTCTTGGCATTTTGTATCACCTATGACTGAGAAGGTCTTCCCTGCACCCATTGTGTGCCAGTTTCTAATGTCAGCATCTCTGGGTGTTTGATCCTGTCTGGCAGCAGTTGTCACGGGACGGGCTTCACAGACTGGTAAGTCCTCCTCTCTTCAGGACATGGTCTTTCTTATTTTGTCTACGACCTTCCTGAATGCCACAGAACCAAAGAGAAGGACATGCCACTGTCTTCCTCCCAGCCCTTTGCTCTCTCCCATGTGAAGCAGGACTCATCCCTCTTGTTTCCTGCCGTTCTGCTCAGAACCCAGAGCTGTGGACAGAGATGGAAAAGGAATGAAAGGGGCCGGGCATTCAACCACTCACGTGGTCATCTGTGTGCTCATTTAATCATTTAAGAAATATAGATGGATCATTAAGAGTGGATGAGATATTATGCTAGGAGCATGCGATACACTAACAGGCACAGCCCATGCCCTCGCTGAGTCTACACTTAGCAAAGGAAACAGGTTTTAAACAAATATCTAACTGCAGTCATCTGTGCTGCAAATGGGAAGACAGTGTGCATGAGGGGTAAGATGCAGAAGGGACTTTGCTTGGCATAGAAGCTCCGGGAAGACTTCTCGGGTGATAACTTCAGAGGTGGGAGGAGGACAAAGACAAGGCGGTGGTCAGCAGTTGAAGTGTGGGTAAAGGGGAGGGCGGAGGGAGTTTCTGGCAAAGCAAACTGTATAAAAACAGGCAGGAAGGAGACTGCCTAAAAGTGGAAGTGAAAGCCCTACCTGTAGCGAGGACAGGGCACAAGTTAGTTTATCCAAACAGCACTAATCAGCCACTGAGGGATTAAAGTCAGAATCTACATAATCAGGTAGTATTTCCCAGATCACTGTGTGATGGACAGAGGGACCGCAGACCAAGAGTAACCCCAGAAGAACCCACTGCAAGTAGAATCCATCGGAGCACACGCATATCTAACAGAGGGACACACAGACACACTCAGAACAGGCTTCTGGGCCGGACTCACCCTCCTGCTGCTCAGCCAGTAGGTTCCAAAGCTGAGGTGCACATGGGAAAGGGCGAGGCCTCGAGCCGAGCTAGAACAGGCTCTGAACACAAAGCACAGTTCACACAACTTCACCATTCCCTGGTCACTTGAACTCTTAAGAAAAGATGGCCACAAATTTGAGTTAAAACTGTAATCTGAGATGTACACCCTTGTTCATAGCAGCTCAGTTTGTGATAGCTCAATCTTGGAAACAACCCAAATGTCCATCAACTGGAGAGTGGATAAAGAAGATGTGGTTTTTTTTATAAAATGGAGTATTACTCTGCCATAAAGAATGACAAGATTGATCCATTTAGGTGCAAATGGAGACACCTGGAGGATATACTAATAAGTGAAATCAATAGATCACAGATAGACAATTTCCGGATCTTTTCTTTGGTATGAACACCCGTAGATGCAAATGAGCTCTAGAAAGTATGACAGCTTTTATAGAGTGGGAAATTTCTATAGGAAACTTGGTGTGCAAATGTGATGAGGGGAAGGAATAAATATAATACAGAAAGAAAATAAAAGAGCATGTATAAAGGGGGTGAGGAGGTGGGGGTGGGTAGGGATATGGGTAAAAATGAGAATTAACTTTTGTCATATACTGGTACAAATTCTCCAATGTTATACGTGATTTTGAGATGTATATAAATTGTACCGATAGAGAATTCATTAAAAAAAACTGTAATCTGAAGTTATCTAAATGACTTCACTCAGGTGGATATCCTAAGACTTTCACGTGAACTGGGACATCAAGAACATTGATAGAATTCATTCTTGAGCAGAAATTCTCCTGAAGTGAAACTCTACACTAGAACGCATTGCAGAGAACTTGTCACTGTTCATCTATTTCGTATTTAGGTGCAAGAGTGAGAGGAGGCAGAAAGGACAATAGTTCTCTGAGACCAGGACTACTAAGTCAGGAGAAGGCTACAAATTGCTCCACAAACTTGCTGGTCCTCCATCAGGACAGCCAAGAAAGTAGCTACAGGAGGCAGGGAAAGAAGATAAAGTGCAAGAAGCCATTCCAAATATTACACATGGTACTTTTGAGTCCTAAACATTTCTAGTTATTTTGTCAGCGAGGGTGGAATTTTAACAACAAGGCTGAGAAAATGATACATTCTGAAGTTAAAGTAACTATGTTACTTTTTTAAAGTAAGTATGGTTGAAGCAGGGATTTTTAAGTTTTTGGCATTTATTTGAAAGTAAGATCCAAATATGAAAGGAAATGAGCACTGTATTCTTAAGGGCTATTTAGTATTCTAAAAATAATTACTGTCGTGTAAAATGTACTACTTGAAACTCTTATTCAAGTATGACTACTTTTTGCCTTGTGACTTTCGACCCCAAAGGGCGAAGGTCCTTCTGAAAGTACAGCTTGGGTTGGGATAATTACTGACAGAACAGCCCTCTTCAGGAAGGTGAGAAGCCTGGGCTTCTACTCTCTCACTGCTGTATACACATTCAGAAGAAAAACTAGACGTTTTTTCAGAATATAGCACTTTGGATGATTTCTAAGTTTTTAAAAGTAGCTGAAATATTCCCAGCACTCGGGAGGCAGAGACAGGAGGATTGCTGAGTTCGAAGCTTGCCTGGGCTACATAGTGAGCTCAGAGCCAGCCTGAACTACGAAGCGAGACCCTGTCTCAAAAAAAAAATAGCTGAAATACAAATAAATTATTAGCAGACCAGCAGTTTACTGATATCCCACAACTCTATTTCCATCTAATGCCACCCATTATGTTGGCCACAACCAACCATCCCCAAAGCATTAATAATCTCAGCAAAGAGCGCCATGAACCAGGTATGTCTGTGGGATTTTACTCTTTCATTTTATTGTATCCTGTGGAGTCATCCATTTCAACATTACTAACTTTTGAAAGATATGCACTCAAGGATTCTCTTGAATCTCTGGAATGAGAAAAACATGTTGGTAATTTTGTTCTTGTTCCAGTGATTATTTCTGGTACAACCCGAGTATACAGGAACCTCCCTCATCTACTTTTATGTTTTCTCTCTACCTGTACATCCACTTCCATTCCCACCGTGGCTTCCTTGTCCAACCCTACCCGCACCTCCTCCACCTCTATCTCTACTTACATCCGATCTATCTCTCTGTGGTGCGTTTGGATGTGTTCCTTTCTCCAAGGGGAGTCCTGGCTCTGAGAAAAGGGAAACAACACACCCACATTCCTTAGTAACTTAAATACATATTTCGAGGGCAGCTGCATCAGCAAAAAGACTTAGCAACAGCGGTGGAAAGACACAAGTAAGAGAGACTACCCTGCAGAAGACGATAGGTTAGGGGATTTTGTCTGTTTTTATCTCCTTTCTCAAAATGCTTGTTGTTAATTCACTTATACATCAAACTTATATGCAGAACTAGAGCTATAGACTGAACTACCTCAGAATTCTGTGTTTATTTCTACCCACGACTCCTTCTAATGACTTCAAGTGCAGCACAAGGCACACGTCTCTTCTGCTTTTTGTCTTCCTCACTGTTGTCACTGTGAGAGCCAGTAATTGAAAAGAGAGGAAGTTCTGAAGCGGACTTGACCACACAGACCTAACTTGGCTTCTACACTTAAAGCTTTAGGCCCAGGATAAGCAAAGCTTAGTAAAAATTGTCCCCATGTTCAACTTGTTTCCAAACTAAAAGAGTAATAACTCAAAACAAAGTAAAACAAAACAAGTAAAATAAATATGTGAACAATGCCAAATGGTTCAAAAGAGAAAAATCCTATGTCTAGACTGAGGTGTTGCCAAATGTTTTTATTCAGTGTTTACTCAAAACTCAGTGATAAGAAAGGGTATGAATAAGTGGGTAGAAGAGGATGGAGGGAGAAGACGGATGGCTTCCCCTCCCCTGGCCCACCTCTAAAGAAAGATAGGGCCAGAGATTTAGCTCAGTGATTCCTGTGCCTACCTAACAAGCACAAGGTCCCTGGTTTGATCCCCGATAATCATATACAACAATACCAGGCATGGTGACTCACACCCAGCAGCAATCAGTACCATATACTACAATGCCAGATATGGTGGCTTATGCCTATAATTCCAGCACTTGGGAGGCAGAGGCAGGAGGATTGCTGAGTTCGAGGCTTGCCCGGGCTACATACACAGTGAGCTCAGGGCCCGTCTGAACTACAAAGTGAGACCCTGTCTCAAAAAAAAAAAAAAAAAAAAAACCCAGAAAAGTAAAATGTTTCCTGTGAGTCCAATACTAGAAATGAGTGAGCTAAAAGTATTGTGTATACACAATACGGCCAACGTGTTAAAGGTTTTATAATTTTAGTTATTTATAGCTGCTATAGCAAATTAATGCAAATTTAGCAGCTTAAAACAACCTAAGTTTATTATCTTATAATTCCAGAGAAGAGAAGGCCAAAAATGGCTTTCAGCAAGCTAAATTCCTGGTGCCATAGGCGGCAGCACTTTCTGGCATATCAAGAAGAGAATACATTCCTTGTCCTTCTGAGCTTCTCCAGACAGCAAGCACTCCTTGGCCAATGGCCCCTACTTGCTTCTTGAAAGCCAGCAATAGCCAAATTCTTACCTATTACATCACTCTGACCTTCTCTTCTGCCTCCCTTTAAAACTTCAAAGGACTATTGTGAGAATTCATCTCTAGCTCTAGGTCAGCTCATCAACAACAGTAATTACTGGTTGACGTATAAGATATCGACAGTTACAATGATTAGGACACAGATATCTGCATATCACAGATAGATAGCTTCATTTAACCTTTGCATTAGACTTATGATTTTGTTCAAGCATTAGCTCCAGAGAAAGAAATGAAAATATAGAAAGGTTTAACAATCTAATTGTGTTCACCAAACCAATCAGTGGCAAAACAGAAATTAAAACACGGCATTTCTTACCAGATGCCCTGAATCTGGTAGTGACCAACAACCCTGCTTTGCTTGGGAGTAATCATTTAAACACTGACTTTTCCATGTCAGAACCCGGTACTGGGCAAACTAGGAGTGGTCATTCATCCGTTCTGAACTTTTAGCCCAAATCTCTATTGCAATAGTTTAGGAAGAGTTTATTAAGGATCTAGTGATCACAGTCACAACTAAATTCTACTGCAGCAATGAATACTTTAGGAGGCAAGGGGATGTTAAAGAAACGCCACCTCTTCCTCTAAATTCATTTTGCCAAAAAGCAAATTTCCGGCAGAAACTACAAATTCTAAAAATGTTCAAAGATGATCCTAAGAGATCTATGCATACAAAGGCCCTTGAAATTAGATGTAAGAATGCACTTGAGGTGGAAATGGCAGTTTCGTCATCTTAAGTACGTGTAGCAAATTATATAGTCTCAAAATATTACTTATTAAAGATCCTTACTACAATCCATTGATTAATGACTTAGAATTCAATAAAATTAGCACCTCAAGTTGTGTTGCTCCACAAGCCAACACTAGATCAAACACTGATGTTCTAAGAGATGAGCCTCAGAGGCCCTATGTGGAGCTGAAGGAAGAAGAGAGCGAGGAAGGAGGCCAGTGCCAAGTCCAGGGAGGCTGGGACCGGACTCCTCTAAGATGAGACCAAGTACAGAACGTGCACCGGAATTATTCCCCGCCCAAAAGACGAAGAAGGTGGAATGTCTGTCTACCACCTCACCCAGATGGTGGTTGACAGCTGCTCCTCCAGGACCACCTCCTACCATTCTGGCCCAGCAGCAGGAGGCCCTTGGTATGCACTGAAGCTAGGAGGTGCAGGGGATATGGAGAGAGTGCTGACAGACTGCTATATTTGCCTATCCAAATTATATTCTGAGTTGTACCAGTTTCTGTACTTTCTACAACTACAACTTCCATCCGGTGCATTCTGACTCCCCTGGGCCACTGCAGCAGCAGCTCCCTCACAAGTTTACCGCCTCCACCCCCTACCCAGGATGCGCAGACAGCCCCGACCACTTTCGCCTAGCCTGAGTCCAGTCATGCTACCTCCATTTACAAAATAGTCAGATTCTCATTGTAACAACAACAAAAAAAAAACACAGCTTCCTTGTAGCTCTTGAAACCTTACCTGTTCTGACGGCCCTATCTCTCTGAGCTTATCTCCTAATAAGCCTGTTCTACTCTGCTACGTATACATGAATCAGCCTTTTGGCTGACTAGGCCCATCTCTGGGTCTTGACTCTTTTGTTCCTTCTATGGGTTTTCCCAGAGAGGTTTTAGCTCCGAAGCCTTTTCACTATTCATATCTAACTCAGATATCACCTCCATTCAGAGGCCTTCCCCACTGCTATCACTCTTTCTTCCTAGAATTTCTTGGTCCCTCACCTAACTTTTCATATGCTTTCATATTTATCTTTCTCCTCACAGCAAAATGTAAACTCCTTATAGAGAAAGGGTTTGGAGTTTCTTTTTCTAAATGATCTTCTCAGTAGCTAGAATAATGCTAAGCACCAACTAAAGCTTCAGAAATATTCACTAAAAGGCCGGGGATTTAGCTCAGTGGTTCCAGTGTTTGCCTGGCAAGTACAAGGTCTCAAGTTTGATCCCTGGTATCACACACCACAACGCTGGGTGTGGTGGCTCACATCTGTAATCCTGGCACTCGGGAGGTAGAGGCAGGAGGATTGCTGCGAGTTCAAGGCTGGCCTGGGCTACATAGTGGGTTCAGGGCCAGTCTGAACTACAAAGCGAGACCCTCTGAAAAAAAAGAAATATTCACTAGCTGGGTGTGGTGGCTTACGTGTGTAACCCTGGCACTTGGGAGGCAGAGGCAGGAAGATTGCTGTGAGTTCAAGGGTAGCCTGGGCTACATAATGAGTTTAGGGACGGCCTGAAATACAAAGCGAGATCCTGTCTCAAAAATAACAACAACAAAACAGAATATTCACTAAAAAACTATGTTTCTAATATTGATGAGTTTAATGAAATAGCTTCTATCTTCATTCAGTAAACAGAACTCTAATGTACCTCGTTCATTATTAATGTATGATGATCAACAAGAAATGGTGTGGTAAACAAAGGCAAAGGTGATGAATTATGGGAAATTTTTCTTCTGCAGAATCCTAGATAATGAAGTTCTGCTTTCATAATGGCTTCTATAACAACATCAAGATATTTTTAGGTAGAAATAAAATGACAACTTGCAATTTTCTTTCTCCGTTTCAGTAAATCTATTTACAGCTATACATTAAAATCATTCTCTTATAGGACTCAGTCACACATTGAAAAATAATTGAAACTAACAGTATAAAAATACCAATTTGTGCCGGGCGTGGTGGCTCACACCTGTAATCCCAGCACTCGGGAGGCAGAGACAGGAGGATTGCTGAGTTCGAGGCTTGCCTGGGCTACATAGTGAGCTCAGGGCCGGCCTGAACTACAAAGCGAGACCCTGTCTCAAAAAACAAACAAACAAAAAAACAAATAAAAATACCAATTTGTAGTAAGTAACATTGCTTTCTGAAAACCTGGTTAGCTCCTTTGTTTAAATGTTGAAATTAAAGCCATTATATTACTATGCTATGTTATTTTTCTTATTGTAGTTCTTGCCTTCTCATTCTACATGTTGACTAATTTAGTTGTTGGATTGCATTTCACCTTGTATAATGACACTGAAATTAAACAATGGTTGGTAGGAAGTTAGCAAATTTTAAATGGGGAAAAATGAACTTCTTGTGAGGGATCCCCTGAATGCTGGTGCAGATGTAACAGGAGACGGTCACGAGTACACCAGGAGCCTAGCTGCATTCTAGCCTTTCCATCCAGTCACCTGCCTTCCTCAGCCATGGCACTGGAGACTCTGTTTCTTCTCTCTTTACATGTATCTCTTGTCCTGGAGTGGTGGTACATACCTGTAATTTTAGGACAGGGAGGCTGAGGCAGGAGGATCACCACAAGTTCAACACCATCCTGGGCCACATGAACTACATGGTGAGATTCTGTCTCAAAAAAAAAAACCCAAAAATAGAGACACATCTTCTTTTCCATGACTGTTTTCAACTATCAGCTAAACACTTATGACTTCCATAGGTATGTAGACTGTATCCCTCTTCTGACCTGCAAATGCCCAAATTTATCTTCCAAGAGCTCCCGCAGAATCACATGATTCTCTTTGTCTCTAATTGAACTTGTGATCTCTGCCCTCCCATAACTTGACCATCTTCCTATACATCATAGTTCAATTGCACCCATCTCTTAGTTATGTGAACTGAGACAAGTTAATCTTTAATTCCTTTGCTCATCTTCCTATCTAGCTTTTTAATCTATTCTTTGATTATTCTTCTGAAACATTCTGTTGTCACTAATTATACTTTAAAGATACACTCATTAGTCCTGCCTGAATTTTTATTTTTCTTCTCTAATCTCCCAGCCTTTAATCATATAACTTTAAAACCATTCTCTATATGGTACTTAAATTTTTTCATATAATCCACATCAACTGCTTTTTAAAAAGCCCCAAATTCTTGTAATAACCATAGGATTAATAAATGTATACATAATAACTATATCTTATACATTCCCACAGGATTAATAAATGTATACATAATAATTATATCTTATACATTCTAGTTTATTATATATATATAACAATATATCAATATAACACACTCCATTTTACCCTCAACTAATCATCCTATTTTTTTAGCCATCTGCACAAGATGGGTTCCTACTTGTATTCTAGTCTTTGCTTGGGGTGTTTTTCAGTCTAGAATTCTCCCTTGCTTCCTTTTGCTGTTATAAACTTACTTATCTCAGAATTATCTCCCATGTGAATTCTTACTGAGCTCTCTTATCAAGTCCAGGGATATAAACTTCCTCCTTCCTGCATCTAAAAACCCTTTGTTCTCATCTCTTGTCATTATCACCTTGCACTTTGTTTCTGGATCTTTCTTTTCCACCATGCCATAAATCCCCAGTGAACAGAGCCCACGTCTTTCAGACTGTACTGCACCACATCTGTGCCTTGTAGGGAACATCAACAAATATGATATGAGTTTACAGAGTCTGGAAACAAGTGTGCAGTGGTGAAGTTCTCAATCTGGGTCTCTAATCTGGGGTATTACAGATGACACTGCAGAGCACAGAGGTGGGTATAAAAGGGAGAAAACCTAGAGAGGGGCTCTGGCAATGTAATCTGGGGCTGAGATTTAATCAGCAATTTCACTGAGCTTGTGCTAGGAAAAGTTTCTCCTTATCAGAGAGGAGTAAGCTGGTCTCTCTCACCTTCTGGAAATAGGTAATTATTTAAAATAATTACAGACTTCGTAAAGGTACATCAAATCCTACATGCGCAAGATGCAGACCCCACTCTCTTTGGAGGAATTAGATTTATTTTGAAATTGGACTTCATGTACTTCCAGATTTTTAAAGATACACTTAATTTTCATGAATTCTTCCTGAGCATGATACAGTACAAACAAGACATGCCGTTGTTGCTATTTATCCTTGAATTAGTTCATCTGCAAGTGAAATCTATGAACCTCTGTTCTGTTAAATTAGAAATATTATTATTATTATTTTTTTTCTTTTTGGAGACAGGGTCTTGCTTTATAGTTCAGGCTGGCCCTGAGCTCACTATGGTGCCCAGGCAAGCCGCCGCGAACTCAGCAATCCTCCCGTCTCTGCCTCCCGAGTGCTGGGATTACAGGCGTGAGCCACCACGCCCAGCATTATATGTGGTAACCGGGGATCGAACTCAGGTCCTTACGCTTGCGAGGCAGGCG
>PVIC010038272.1:0-17680 GCA_004025085.1 Thryonomys swinderianus | reverse complement strand
ATGAGTTCTAGAAAGTAGGACAGCTTTTATAGAGTGGAATATTTCTATAGGAAACTTGGTGTGGGAATGTGATGAGGGGAAGGAATAAATATGATACAGAAAGAAAATAAAAGAGCATGTATAAAGGGGGGAGGAGGGGGGAGTGGGTAGGGATATGGGTAAAAATGAGAATTAACTTGTGGCATATAGTGGTACAAATCTCCCAATGTTATATGTGATTTTGAGATGTATATAAATTGTACCAATAAAGAATTCAATTTAAAAAAAAAGAATTGGAGAAGCCAGATGCTCCATTGTTCATGTTTGCCCTGTCGTGAAGTAACCTGATACAATCCTCACCCTTCTACTCCAAAGCTTTGGAGAAGGTTTAGAACTATGTGCCTTGAGTGAGTTTAGAAATTAAAAGGGGCTGTGTTCCCAAAATGGATAACAGAAGAGGGAGATGTGCTACAGGAAGAGGTGTGGCAGTAACAATAAGTAGCAGGGTAACAGGTTTGAAAATTCACACCTTCAGGGCATCCGAGACTAAAAGTGGAGAGAGCTGGGAGGGATGGGCTCCTTACTCAATGTGGGTTAGGACAGAAATAGAAGCTGTTTTATATCCAAAATAGAGAGTGATCTCCACTGACACTTGATTTATACCCATCAAGAACTTAGCACAAAGCTAAAACCCACACTTCTTTGATCTTCTAGGTTTCCTTGCTGTTATTGGTAGCTGGAAGCCAGAAAACTTGATTCTCACTGCTTTTCTATTTCATGATCTCCATCAGACCACTTAACCACCTATAGATCTCATTTCCTTATCTACAAAAGTGGGCATAATAGCTACCGTTATGACCACGTAGGGTTATGGAAGGGATCAAACGGGACAGGATGTGCCCTGTGAAAAGTTTAAAGAACCATCTCAATGTAAGGTGATATCATTAAGAAGTACTTGACGTATTTCTATTAAACTTTGACCTGCCTAAATCATTAAAACCAACACTTCAAACACTCCAATCAGCTTATGCCCCCTCCAATTGGGCAATAAAACTGGGAACCTCCTTAAAGCTGAAGTAGGAAGTGCAAAGAGAAAGATGGGCAGGCCAGCTGCTTTGCATGGTCCCCTCTTTGAAAAGAGGACAGTATTTGAAAATTCCTGTCTGTAAAGTATTCAAATTCTAAATTAAAGTTTGCTACAACTATCAGTTCTATGGCAGTCAACATCACAACCATTTGTCTTTTAGGATCCAGGTTATGCTCTTTAGGAAAAGATATGAGAATAACAAAAATCATATCTTTCGTTAAATTGTGTACAATAACCCATCCTAGGGATAACAGTTAGTACTTAAAGAGAAATAGGCAATCTGTGCCCAGACATGGCCCAGAGTGACAGATCCGCTCTGAGTTAGGATAAGGAAACCCAAACATTTTGAACGGGAAAAATAGAGTTGAAGGATTTCAGAATAAAAATTAGACAAATACTCCATTTCATTTTTTTCCCCCAGTATTGGTGATTGAACTCAGGACCATGCGATTCCCAGACAGGCACAGCACCACTGAGCTACATCTCTGGCCCTGAAATCAGCAAACCCAATCTCATTTTAAAACAACTAAATAAAGCTTATAAAACATGGTGATATATAACTATATACTGAATGAGTAACTTAATATAATTTATATATATGAGAGAGTATACATGAGTGTAATTGACTATTTTGTATTACGTGTTTATTGTGGTCCAAATTCTCTGCTGTCTTTCCCACTGATAAATTTAAACCCATAGTATCATTTCACTTTCATAATAATTCTGCAGAACGGATATTCTGTGTATTCTTCAATACCAAAACAAGCAAGTTGGATAAAAGCTGCTGTAGCAACCATCCAAAGCCCATTTTCAAGATGTTTCAATTTCCATTAAGTCCTTCAAAATTGTCCTCCTGCTCTGTATATGTACTTTTATATCAAAAAGCAATTAAGATCTGACATGGGCCAAATGTTCTTCGGAGTTCACAGGGCTCATGGCAGGGCTGTAACACAATACTGCAGCACAGAGGCTCAGAAAGATGATACAAGTATTGGGTTGCAGCCCTAGTTAGCTTGGGGCAGACCCAGGCCCGTGTGTAGAAACTATTAGAGCCCCACTAAACTTAAACTGACACGCCAAACACAGTGACTGAGCCCCATTAATCAACATCTGCTCAACAGTTTGTCTCTTAGCAGAGAGAATACCATATAGTCTTCACGCTATAAACTATGGAAGGAACAACCTGTACCCAGTGTGCACCAGAGCACAGTCCCCTGACAGAAAGGATAACTTGGAGAGAAAGGACAGTCATCAAGTGCCTTGAGTTTTAGAGATTTTCTCTCCCTACAGAATAGCAAGTAAAACAAGTCACTTTCTCCCTATCTAAAGAGTGATATCATTTTTTCAGGCTATAAAATGCATGGAAAATGAAATGGTTTGATTATCTTTAGCACCAGTAAAGTTTATTGTAATCCATGGCCAAATATATTTATGTCTGGTTCTGATATTCAACCTTAGCTTCTATTGTTCTGAGGAAATCTGAGTTAAAGACGTTAGTCATCAAGTTTGCCCCAAAGAGCCACAGCAGTACTTTTCCTACCAGAATGTCCTGTATAACAAGGCGAGACAGACAAACTGCAGAGATAATGGTGGCCAGTTTCCAAATCTGCCACTCTCTAGGGTTCCATCAGCTGCACCATTAGTGCAGCCAGCTGCAGAGAGACTCTTCCTGTTCACAGTGAACACATTCCAGCACTCCTCTTTGACTCATTCACTTGGGTCTCTTCCCTCTCTACCCAAATCTGAGTCCACTTATGCTACATGCAGTGAGGTTTCTGCCAACACTTCAAGATCAACACCAACAGGGGTAGATGTTAATGGATCAAAGTAGGTGGAATTGGGGGGGTACCCTTTAAAAGAGTACAGAAATCTCTTACAAAATCTATAAAAACATATCAGCATGGGGTCACAAACAGGACTTGGGAAGAAACTTACTCATGTATAGAACTAAGGTGGGGGGCAAGAAAATGAAAATCATTAGCTTCTTAGTAAATCCACTTCTGATATGTCAGAACAAATGTTTACTAAGCAATATCCACAAGACCCTCACATCATCCTGCCTAACGAGGCCTCCATCTCAAGCACTGACATGTGACAATTCTTCCTCCCTCTAAAGAAAAATGCTTTTGAATACCTGTCCCTAAAAGATGTGATGTTTAATCCTTTCAGTTTCTGAGAGACAGTTCATTTAGGCTCTGGTAAGGGGACTTGGGAAGGAAGACACAAAATGTCAATCTTTATAGTCTCTTCAGTGTTATAATAAATGACTGCATTCTTGCTATGACATTATGTTTCTCATAGAAAATAGGAAAATGTACTTCTCAATCCTGCAAATATGACACAAGAGATAACTTGGCAGCCTCACTGTCAACCATCTCCGATCGAAAAGAAAGGTATAGATCATGAACACTAACTAGGTCTAATGTTTGAGAGTGGCCTGGAATAAATTTGAGTCAAGCCTGTGCCTTGAAATAGAGTCTGAGTCTCCTATCATGGTACAAACAGAAAAAGAATCCCCCACAAAAGGGTTTGAACTGCAAGAGCTGAGAACAAAGTGCTAGTAATTACTGGTTATTACTTAATATAGAGAAGACAGAAAGGATTCCTAAACTCTGACTGGTTTCAATCTGTGCAGTTCTCAAACCCTGCAATCACTGCTTTATAAATGGAAGCGGAGTCCCAGAAGGCTGAAGCAGTGAGTGCCAGCAGCTCAGCTTCTCTGGACAAAGTGTCTAGAGCCTGCAAAACAGAGAAACGGAGGTGAACAGAGGCAACCTGGGAACCACGCCCGAACTGAGTGAGAGGGAGAAAATAGGGTTGAGTGACACTGAACAAATAGCTCACAGTGCAGCAGAGACACCACAGGGCACCTCCTAAAGCAGGCAACTAGTCACTGGCTGGGAGGCAAAGTGACACTAACAAACTTTTGTTCAGGAAGAACCTTCGAACTACACTGGGACCAAAAGAATCTTCTAGAGTTGGAACCAGCAAGGAAAACATGGGACTCTGCTTCGAGAGCTGCCTTCCACAGTGAACGGTGAGTGACCTCTGTACAAGCACCTCAGCCACAATGTGGAGCAAGAAGTGGTGGGGATGCCACTGTTGGGAAGGGCTGAGGGAACCTGGGTCCTTGAGCAGCCCCTCGCCTGCTTTATACTGCCACATTCTCAGAGCGGATGAGGGAAAGACAGCTGTAGGAGACATCCAGCAGTTGGAGAGCAGCCTGGCGAGGAGGAGTCCCCCTGAGGGGCACAGGCTGGTTCTCACAGACCAGGCCGGGGTCTGCCTGTGTTACCCAGGCCTGAAAGCTCACAATGGTTCTGCATTGTCACTGTGAGCATGGTTCTGGGGGCAGACAGCACCTTAGCTTTCCAGGGTGAAGAGAGACACGTCCTGACTTAAGCTCTGCTCCTTAAACCTAGGTAAAGGAAAATAGCTGTGCACCCAAAACAACATTTTTATTATTCTTTATTTGACTGTATTGTTTTTTGTTTTTATATTTTATTCTTATCTCTTTTTCTCCTCTGTGCATTTCCCCCCATACTTTTATTCCATATTTTCCTTTTATGAATGTGTCCATGTATACGGGCTTCTCTGTCTCTTGCCTTTTTTTCTCCCAATTTAGTTCATACGGGGTAAGAGAATTCTCCACTTAAAACCCTCCTACTTGTTCTCATATCTCTTCACTTGACTTCTCCTGTGTCTATCCATTCTCAATTTTTCTTTTCTTTCTTCTCACCATTCTTATTTCCCTTCAACGTCTTCTGTAATATTTGCATCACTCATATAATTGTTTCCCATTTCTCACTGGCAGTTTTGTATCCAGTTTTCCCTGTTATCTCTTTCTAAACATATAACATACCCTTATTACCACTAGGACCCTTTGACCTCCTTCTATTTATTCCTGTACCACAGAGCAGAGGACTTAAAGGAAAAACCTTTTTTCTCTTTTTTCTCTTCTCTTCCTCTCTCTGGCATTACCTGGTACCAGTTCCTCTGGGCTTTGTATCACTGATAACAATAAAATTACTGCTGAATGCTGTTTTTTACCATTAGAAAAGACAGAGCCATCACATTCAGTGCATATTCACAGTGGATCAAGACTTCTTGGAATACTTTAATCTGTATTCCCATCTTAAAGGATATCTTAAGGTTTAAGTTTTTGTATGTTTTATTTAATCAGTAATGTGGGGCTCTATTATGTTCTTTTATGGTTTCCTGTGTTTATTAGGTAGCTACTTTTGGGTACTTGTTCTTTCATTGGTTCTGATGGAACAGGCATCCATGTTCTCTTTCTTATCTCAGACCCTCCCTTGTTTTTTCACGTTAAACCTTCAAAACAATATTATTAACATATTCCTTCATTCATTTTCTAAACACATAAACTCCTCCTTCTGTTTTTTAATTCCCTGTACTTAGCCCTTCATAGTCACTCCTATCTTCTCTAGAATTAACCCTTGACCTTCCCCATCCTAAACCTGTAGTTCTTCCACATCTTACCCAGTTTACTATCCTCGCTACCGAAAGTTCTGACAATCACATTTTGTTCCTCAATTACAAAGTAAATCCTCTTTGTCCCACATCTCACCCTTGCTCCTATAAAGTATCCTCTCAAAATTCTCAATACTAAACCTTCAACTCGAGTAAAAGTACTCTAGTAAAATGAGAACCCACATAAATCTTTTCTTCTCAGCTACCACTAGTCTCCCTTTCCAACCTCCTGCTTCCTGCCCACCACTACTCATCCAAACACCTCCATTCTCCCCACCCCACCTCACATACATCACTGCAGAGCGACGACAAATAATAAACTGTCATAGTGCGCACAGACAGTAGAGAAGTGAGCTGTGGTATGTGCCCTAACCACTCCCCAAGATGAGTGCAAACTGCGTGAATTACAAACATCTACTAATAAAATTAAAAATTTTAAACCATGAAATAAATACTATTTTAAGAGTTTGGCAATAACAAAGCGCTTTCCTTGACTGTTTGATTAGGAAAACAGGTTGGGAGTGAATAGGAGCCACTTCCATTCCACTCCATCTCCATGAATCAATCCTTACACCTTTTCTAGCAGGTAGCTGATATGATCATGTTTACCATGGAGACTGGGTAAGTGGAGGCTGATGGGCTAAGGAACTAATCTAAACCAAAGTAGGAAAAGCCTAATTTAACCCCAGCTTTTTTACTCTCATAAACTCTTCCCTTTCCCTTTTTCACATATATTATAAATAACAGCTATTAAATCTTAACATAATTTTCTCTTTCTCTACATTTTTAATTATGGTAAAATATATACAACATAAAATGTATGATCTAAATCATTTAAATAGCACAGTTCAACAGCATTCAGTACATTTGTATTATATGTAATCACCAGGACCATCCACTCACAAAATTCTGTTCAAATGGCACAACTAGGGGCCGGAGATTTAGCTCAGTGGTTCCAGGGCCTGCCTAGCAAGCACAAGATCCTGGATTGGATGTCAGTAACCACATACAACAACAATACCAGGCACGGTGACTCACACTCACCAGCAATCAGTACCACACAACACAATGCTGCACATGGTGGCTCATGCCTATAATCCCAGCACTCGGGAGGAAGAGGCAGGAGGATTGCTAAATTCAAGGCTTGCCTGGACTACACAATGATCTCAGGGCCAGCCTGAACTTCAAAGCAAGACCCTGTCTAAAAAAACAACAACAGGGCCGGAGGGTTAGCTCAGTGGTTCCGGTGCCTGCCTCGCAAGCGTAAAGACCTGAGTTCGATCCCCGGTTACCACATATAATGCTGGGCGTGGTGGCTCACGCCTGTAATCCCAGCACTCGGGAGGCAGAGACACGAGGATTGCTGAGTTCGCGGCGGCTTGCCTGGGCACCATAGTGAGCTCAGGGCCAGCCTGAACTACAAAGCAAGACCCTGTCTCCAAAAAGCAAAAAAAAAAAAAACAAAAACAAAAAACAACAACAACAACAAACTGCACAACTAAAACTGTGTATTTATTAAATACTAGCTCTTCATTTTAATGCAGCAGGCCCTGGGCAAACTGAAATCAGGAGAATTTTACCTTCATATTCTTGACTTTGCTACTGTTTCCCATGCATCCTCCATGTGGTAGCCAGCGTCTACCTATCAAGGGTGCCACCATCTCTCATCACTTCTCTGAATAAAGTCTCTCAGTCTTCTGAGATAGTGTAATGGTTTATCATAATACTTGAGCCATGTTATCCAAATATTTAGTCAAATGTTCTCCAGAAATTTCTATGAGGCAGGTTTGGATAAGAAACACTTTTAAGTAAGCAGAGTTCAAATAAAGCAGATTACCCCCCAAAATTTAAGTGGGCCTCATGCAATCCGTTGAATCCCTAAACATAACAAGTGACTGGAAAAGAAGAAATTCTCCCACAGATGGAGGAACTTTAGACTTCATCGGCAACATCAGCTCTCCTTGGTTGTCCAGCAGACTACCTTAGACTCCAACTCTTTTCTAAGTCTTTGATCTGTCAGCTTGAGACATGAGAACCTGCTATGCACAATTCCACAATTACATGAGCCAACTGTTTACAATAAGTATCTTTCTAAACATATGCACAACTTACTAGCTCTGTTCCTCTAGAAAATCCTAATACAGTTGGTGTTTCCTTCTCTACCATAGATACTCTGGCCCAGAACCTTCTGACTCTCCTTCCACCAAAGGTCAGTGAGGGGATCATGGAAAGCCAGAATACTACAAGGTTGAGGACAAGGTTTAATGACTTTGGGCAACTTTCTTCACATCTCTGGACCTCAGTGCCTTCATATGAAAAATGAAGTTATTTCAAGTCCAAAGGTTCTTAGATTATTGCTTACATTTTCATCTCCTGACAGAACTCCTCATTGAGAATTTACTAGAGTTACACATCCTCTGTAGTTAAGCCTTTTATCTCAAATTATACCCTCCTGTGCACAGTTCAAATTGGTAAATCACAAAGGCTTATAGCAATGGAAATAATTATTACCTAAAAATGAGACTCTGAGTTGTCCAGGAGAGATGGCACTGACTTCTCCACTACATTACAGGAAATAAAACTGTGCCTTCATTTGCACATTTGTTCTAATATTCCTGCTCTATAAATGTCCTCTAGATTCTCTGTCCAGTTCTAACATCTGCCTCACTGATTAATGAGGAAAGTAAAATCTTTAACATGTGTTCATTTTTATAACTGCACCAGTTGTGATTTTACCATCTTTTTGAAAGTTATTTCTTATTACCCTCCTATAATGGGAACATTTTAAGTACATTTAATGATTGTTGAAAGAATACATAAACAAATTAATAAATTAATAAATAAATGTGATGTTTTGGATGAGCACACAGAAATAACTAAAGACAGAAGTCAAGGGTAAAATCCATACAATAATAGGTTTATTGGTCTAAAATACACTGCTGTTACTTACCTACAATAATTCTCTACACATTTCTTTTCTATCTGTAAAATGGAAAGAAAAATTTCCTCAAGAGTTGCCATTAGGATTAAAAGAAATAATGAAAATGGTTTAGCAATATGCATTATAAGTAATCAGTTAACTGTATCTACTATCATTTTTATACTATGGGCAATTATACACAGTATACACATACTACTCTCATCTAGCAGCCCCTATAGTGTCATACCCAACAGGTGCTTCATAAAGACTAATAATAGTGATGGTGACCACAACAGCTCTAAAACCTCCTGGCCTGCCACGCTTAATAAACTGTGCTATCCATTCTTCCAGACCACTGCAGGAGATGTTACAGCCTGACCTTCTATTGATCCCAACATCATCCCAATGGACCTTGTTCCATTGTAATTTATTACAACAGCCAAATTGAATCCACATGACAATGCTCAAAGCCAATTCGCATGAGGTTCTCCCCCACCCCGCTCCTACCCCTTCTGCCCCTAAAGATTTGTGGAGACACTGAATTAGATGATTTACTCAATTCCAGATATTACTGCTATTGAATTCCTTTCTTTAATCTTGCACGTCCACCTAGAATACGATAAAGATGGCCTGGCCTGATGTGTTCTGTACTCTCGTAAATTTATTATTAATGTGGAGTCAGTAACCTTGACTTGCCTGCTCAATTCTTCCCAGTTATGGTATTTATTTTAAGGAATTCAAGTTGCTTGTTGCTACTGACATCTCCTATATTCCTCAAACCTTTATTCTCAGTTAGAAAAAGTCAAGTTCACAACGATAGGTCTCTGGCTAAAGACACAACTGCACATAAATAACAACAGCATCCAGCAGATTCTACAAGCAAGTTTGCCAAAAGATGTCTGAGCAAATTAGCACCTCCCATGAACTATTAGGCAATATCAATAGCTAACACTGATATTCTCTGTTTCCCTTCAATTCAACACAGGGATGAAGTTGCAGGCTCTTTATTGCAAATCACTGTTTTGGAAGCACTCTGGACACTATTTTCTACCTTTTTACTGTGAACGAATCTGTGTGGCCACTGTAACTGGAGACTTATCTAACCAAACACATTTGTCAACCACTATAACATTTATCTCAGTCTTCCCTTGGTTCCCATGTACTTCCCTTGGTTCCCATGTAGAAAGGCCACAACAAGAGAGAAGATGAATTAATAATTTCTTTGAATGATGTATTATTCAAAGAAAAAAAGTTTAGTTTAAATTCTAAAGGTCTTACAGACCTAAAGTGAAAAAATATAGACCACATAGAAATACACAACAAACGTTTGAACTATGATAGAAATGAAATATGAAACCAAAGATACAATCACAGTTCTTTAAGAACATTCTGAGAGTTTAGAGTTGAAGATGTTATATAAGACACATTTACTTATGATAACTGCCATGTTTAAAGTACAAATACATAATTATCTTGATACTTAAGTTCTATAACTGTGATGTTCAGTCAACATCTATAAAAGATCATTTAAAGGGTATTTTTAGTGCTTGCTTCAGCAGCACATATACTAAAAAGGTATTTTTAAAGTAAGGATGAAGAAAATTTGTTATGCATTTTTTTTTCTTTTTTGGAGACAGGGTCTTGCTTTGTAGTTCAGGCTGGCCCTGAGCTCATTATGGTGCCCAGGCAAGCCGCCACGAACTCAGCAATCCTCCTGTCTCTGCCTCCCGAGTGCTGGGATTACAGGCGTGAGCCACCACGCCCAGCATTATATGTGGTAACCGGGGATCGAACTCAGGTCCTTACGCTTGTGAGGCAGGCGCCAGAACCACTGAGCTAACCCTCCGGCCCAATTTGTTATGCATTTAAGCACACTTTTCTGTGACCAACAAAGTAGAAAATAAATATTTCTTGCTGTTTAAAGGGTTTTTTACTTAATATTATAAACCATGAAGATGAATTTTCATTGGTTTTTATTTCGTACTTTATGTAATATAAATATTTTTATAAATTCAAAAGATTCCATTTTGAAAAACTTAGATTTTTAAGAATGCAAAAAGCTATACTGTTCCTTTTTTAATGAAAGGACATGTTACACAAACTCACACTAATTATTTTAAAATAAAGTAGTACTAGTTCTCTAGGAATAAAAGATAAATAAGATAAACAGGATAAAAAGGACTCTATAATTCAGGCTTCAGGAATAAACTGCATACCTCTACACACTTCTCTACAATCTGGTGTGAGCTTTATGCAAGGAACTGGTCTCTTCAGGCCAAACGTGCATACTTAAAGGTGAAAGCAACATCTGTGATATACCCTGGCCACTTTCCAATCTATTCACCACTTCCTTTAAAAACCAAAAAATGCAGATGGATTGACACAAACCTATCTCATTATAAAACATAATAATAATGGCAGAACATTGTTTCCTCTTGTCCTAAACACAAAAAGTGCTGGTTTCTGTGCTTGCTTTGGCATCACATATACTAAAAACATGCTGGTTTCTTTCCTTTATATTAATAGCTTACTGTTGTCATTTCTACACAGCATAGTGTGCACACACACACAGAGAGACATTCATGCATCTCTCTCCCTGCCCTCTGGGATCTTTTCAGTTACCACTACCAACATTTTATTCTAACTTCCAAGGTCATTCCAAAACTTTACCACTGCAGGTTCTACATTCTGTTCTCAACTCTGGCTATTGAGCTATGATAATATACTTGATTTCAGACCCTCAATCCCCTCACCTCATCAGTTTAAGAGAGACCACGCTGTTTCTCAGGCCCTTTTCTGTGCCAACAGCCTATCTTGTCATAAGTCTGGCATGAGGGCAAGTCCAGGGAGGAAAGTTTGTGTGGCTATAACACGGACAGTTGCATAAATGTTACCCTCAGAGTTAAGAGCATTATCTTTAGAATGACCTATGGATAGAGACTAACGTAGACAGATTTCAAATGCATTATGATAAGTGATAGAAGCCAGACATCAAAGATTATGTAACGGATAATTCCATTTCTGTAACACTTTGGAAAAGGCAAAATCAGGAATGGCAAATGAAGCACTGGTTGCCAGAGGCTGGGGGCTGGGGAGAGGGGTCAACCATAAAGAGGACAGAACAAGAAAGGTCCTTGAGGTAAAAGAGTTATCTTGTACCATGATGGTAGAGGGCATCATACAATGCTAAGCTCTTGTTAAAACAGAGAATCCTGCAAAACAGAGTGAATATTAGTTTAAATTTTAAAGTCTTTATAAAGTACTAATTTCATTTTCTTACCAAGCTCTTTGATATATTAAGATTCAAAACAAAAGCTGTCATAGCTCCTGCTCTTAATACATTAATGGCATGCCTGTATCTGTGTATACATTTAAACTTATTTAGGGAAAAAAAATTAAGGAATATTCTAGAAAATGGTGAGAGGAACATTTTTTATATATCCATGTGCATACTTACTGTAAATAGTTTCAATTAACAAAATAACATACCTTTCTGTATCATTATTCTTCTATAATATCATTTCTCTTGACTCAATTTATATTTATGATTATGTCATTTCTTACTTAGATGTTCTTCCCTTTGGAATATTTTCACAGATTGGCCAAAAAGCATTTTTTTTTTTTTGAGACAGGGTCTCACTTTGTAGTTCAGGCTGGCCCTGAGCTCACTACATAGCCCAGGCAAACCTTCAACTCAGCAATCCTGCCTCTGCCTCCCAAGTGCTAGGATTACAGGAGTGAGCCACCACACCCAGCACTATGGTATGTGGTACTGATTGCTGGTGGGCATGAGTCACCATGCCCAGTATTGTTGTATGTGGTTACCAGGATTGAACCAAGGACCTTCTACTTGCTAGGCAGGCACCAAAACCACTGAGCTAAATCTCTGACCCCAAAAAGCATTTTTTAAACAACCATGCTGTGAACAAATCTAGGGCTAAATCAATACCTGTATCTTTCCCTTTTTTCTCATAATAAATTCCAAACTGAGAAATCGGGAAATCAAGGACCTTTGGTCAACCCCTACCCCACTACCTGCCATGTTATGCCTGCCATCTACATGACTATATGCCATATCTCTTTAAGTATTAAGAAAATGTTCGTGACACGGAAAGGCAGCAAAGGATCTTACCTTTATTCCTACCTTCCTAATTCACTGGCCTTGTCTGTGCTTCCAGCTGTTCACAAATTCATGAATAATCATAATTTGGAGAAAGCCTCAGTGTGCATATGCTACCTTTCACAAGCTAGTAACCTAAAGAATTTAATGTTAAAGAAAGAACTACCTCCACCCCATCTCTATGAGTGCTATTCATTTGAGCACATCCTGTTTGTTTAGCTTTTCCTCATTCAGAATACTCATAAGAAAAGTGATGGAATGTAACAGAAATAAGGAAGACCTTACCCTTGGGAATGAGTGACTTACTTTCCACTGGACCCTGAGGCTAATAGTAAAAACAATCTAGAAAAGAGGTACTCCTTGTTCACTTTTATTAAATATCCAGAAAACATAAAATTTCAAACTTGCCATGAAGGTGGCTATATATTAGAATTGCCTTCAGGCTATAACAACTTAGAATCTACAAGAAAATTCAGCAAACTACAGTCCATGGGCCAATCTGGCCCACTGCCTGATTTTATACATAAAGTTTTATCAGAATTCAACCATTTCTATGTTTACTTTAAATATAACCTTACATTGGACAGAATTGTTTACTCATTCTGCTATATTCCAAATTTTTAGTTAACATTTATTAAGCACCTATAATATGCCAAGCACTGTACTAGTTACTAGGAATAAAAAGATGAATAAAACTTTTTGACATCCTTTATTAAATTCAGAGTTTAACAGAAAAAGACAATTATGTAACAACACGTTTACAAAATCTTAGTTATTTGATCTGATAGAGTATAACTTTAAAACTATAATAAACAGTTGTTCTGTTTTTTTGCATACATTTTAAAGTCATGTAAATCCCTCAAATTATAACATTTCATTAAAATTCCCATGATTTTTAAGTATAGGAGGCAAGACATTAGAAAATACCTTTGTTACTTATAAGTAGTACTATTTTTTGGGCTAACGCTTCCTGTCAGTATCCTGTGAACTCCACCACTATTTATTTGACTATGAATTTCTGAAAGAGGTTTGGTAACTACTGAGCAATTATTTTGATAGTAAATATCAGTTTGTACTGCTGTGCAACAAATACCATTAATTTAGTGGTTTAAAATAACACCCACATATCAAGTCATAGTAATGCAGTTCAGAAATCCTTAGAGTGCAGCTGGGGTCTCTGCTCAGGGAATTACAGGGGCAAAAGTAAGGCTGTCATCCAGGGTAAGTGTTTGCTTGGACTTTCTAGGGGAAAATTCACTTGCAAGCTTATTCTTACTGTTGGAAATGTTTGATTCTTTGCAGTTTTAGGATTAACATCCTTGTTTTCATGGAGATGCTCAATCACAACATATTTACAGCCCTAAGGTCTGCCTGCAGACCTTGGCCTGTGGTTCTCCACCTTAGAGTCAAAAATAGAGAACTTGTGTATATTTACTTTGTCATATTTTGAATCTCTACTCCTCTATCTTTCACCTATAGAACCACATTTAAAGAGCTCACATGATTAGTCAACCCTACCAAGTTCATCTCCCTTTTTATTTTTTGAGACAGGGTCTTGCTTTGTAGTTCAGGCTGGCTCTGAGCTCACTATGTAGCCCAGGCAAGCCTCGAACTCAGCAATCCTCCTGCCTCTACCTCCCAAGTGCTGGGATGACAGGTGTGAGCCACCACGCCCGGCACTGTGGTATGTGGCATTGATTGCTGGTGGGCGTGAGTCTCCACACCCAGCATTGTATGTGGTTACCAGGGATTGAACTCAGGACCTTGCGCTTGGGAGACAGGCGCCGGAACCACTGAGCCAACCCTCCGGCCCTCATCTCCCTTTTTTTAAAGTCAACAGTGCCATGTGATATAACCTAACCACCAATAGATGACCCATCAAGTTCATAGTCCTGGGTATTATTCAAACTATACACACAAAGGAGGTGAGAAATTTCAAGCTCCATTTAGAATTCTACCTACCACAGCACTTCTGTTAGAACTGTAAGTCACTTTTATAAACTATATTAGGAAAGAAGAGATGGCATTCTAGTGCTATCAATTTTTTTTTAAAAATGTACAATAGAATATTATGAAGGAGTTCCAGACTGTCACAAACTCCATGCCCTTCATTTAGAATTCAGCTCTGTGAAAATGGTCTGTTTAAAGAAGTTATATCTTTTGGTTTACAAGTTATTGTGTAATCAGATACATATAAGGAAAAAATACTGGCAAAGAGATAATATCAGAACAGTAGAAATATATCTGATATTCATT
This sequence comes from Thryonomys swinderianus, assembly GCA_004025085.1. NCBI lineage: Eukaryota > Metazoa > Chordata > Mammalia > Rodentia > Thryonomyidae > Thryonomys > Thryonomys swinderianus. The sequence continues at coordinate 2,827 of PVIC010038272.1, read as the reverse complement.
ATAACTGTAGAATTTTATGTCTCAAGAACATATTACTCCTATTTTACATATACTTATGAGAAACTTAAATACATATTGTAAAAGTATTGAATTATGGACATTTACAGTATAAGTTAATAAATGTTAATGTAAATTTGTATGAACTCTTCACAGCAAAGTAGAATCTATCAGCAGAGCATAAGTGAAAAAGACAGTGAGAAAATTTCCCTTCCCACATAAATAAGCTTGATTTAAATCAAATGGCCTGGGAAGCATGTGGAAAGAGAAATGGAATCATCTCCAGACTGAATATGTAAAAGCTGAACTACCTTAAATTCCCTATAACAGAAGTGTTAGCAACAGCTGGTTGGGGAGATGGACAGATTTGTCAAGATACCAGTGCCAAGTAGGGCAGCAGCCACAGTGAGACACTCCAAGTATTTTTATTTTGACTCATCAAGAAATTTTGTAGATGATCATAAACAAACATTTACAAAAATCCATCATGACGAAACTGAGTACAATATATAAATTCTTAGTCCAGAAGAAAATATTTATTCAAAAGAGAATTAGCCTCCCCTGGCTTGGGACCAGCTCTCTCATTGAATAAGAACCAGTTCTCAGCATGATCCGGATCTGAACTACATTTTGAAATAATGCAGATAATCACTACTGCCACTTGTAAGTCACAAGGGGCTGGAAAGTACATTTACAGTGTGGAAGTCAAAATGTCTCTGAAAGTAATTGTTTAATACATTGGATCACTAGAAGATGTAAAGAATGGGAAAGTTCCTCACTTTGAAATCTGTTTCCTAAGCGGTCTAAGAAAGTGTTCCAGCCATATTAAATTACTTCTAATTCTACCACATGCCCTGTGCTGCCTCTTCCTGCTAAACTTTAGCAAATGCTATTCTTGCTGCTTTGACTGAACTGATCTCTCAGTTCTCAACTTATTATCAACTTTCTAGGAGGTCTTCTGATAGTCTCACTGACTCTAAGAGATGAGGTACTCCTCCTACATGCACTGTCATATGTGTAGGGGCAACAGAGTACACATCAAATACTAGATTTTAACTTCTTGTTTAGTGATTTTCTCCATGAGAGTGAGATCTAGAAGCAGAAATCAAAACTTCCTCAGTAGCATATAAATGTCCAGTACGTGCAGTGCATCCAGCTGGAAGATCATAAACACTAACCTAGACAATACTTTTTTTTTTTGAGACAGGGTCTTGCTTTGTAGTTCAGGCTAGCTCTGAGCTCACTACAAAGCCCAGGCAAGCCTCAAACTCAGCAATCCTCCTGTCTCTGCCTCCCGAGTGCTGGGATTACAGGTGTGAGCCACCACGCCAGGCTAGACAATACTTTTTAATTTGCAAGTATTTCATTAAGCAGAGTATGAGTTATATCTACATGTTGTCATTACACATGCTTAATATGGACAATGTATATTATAAAAGGGAAAGCAGGGAAGTGTAGGTCAATAGGACCCATGCCCTCAGTTGCCACAGCACCATGGAAAGAAGAAAAGGAAAGTCTGATTGAATTCAGGCTCTTAAGGCACAAGCTCTTTCATTAATTATTTCTGGGACCTAAACAAGTCAATTTGCCTCTTAAAACCTCTGTATCCTGAGTGGAAAACTATAGAGATGAAAATTAAAGTGTCCATCAGGTCTCTTCCAGATTTATCGCTCTCTCATATCTGACTGTCCTCAAAGCTGCTCATGCTTTATCAGCCTGCCCACATTTACTTGAACACGGTATGTAAAATCAAAGGATACTGGTTTGCACTCCACAGGCCCCAGGGAAAAAGATGCAGCTAACTAAAGACAGTTTCTGAACATGCTGAATGAATATGGGAACAAGTGAGTATATATCTCTAAATCTACTTCACTGCTTCATCAGAAGATGAATTTTTCTAGTTTTGGTTCCTCTGACAACAAAATGTCATTTCTGAGAGAAGGACAATCTTAAAACCCTTAGAAGAAAAGCAAAACACAGCACATGAAGGAGACTGATGGGTTCACCACTTCGCAAAGAAGCATGGGTTTACCAAAGAAGCCCTACCTTTGTTAAAGAGATTGAAAGCACACACCAGTAACTTTGGAAATATCACTTTCTTGAGACAACATGAATTTCTGACTGAAAAGATCCACTGGTTAAAGTTATTATAATTTCTCCCTCCAGGTCATCACCAACATTGAAGAAACCATTATCAACCAAGAGTGTAAATCATGCACTATTAGTGACTATTTGTCCTAAGGGATTTAATTGGCATATGAGCCCTATATATCAGTGTCATGTCATGATGAATATATACAGAACATGTATATAATATATTGTTAGCTTTTCTCTCATATTTTGTAGACCAAAGAAGATGCTAGTTAAAAAGAAAGCTGGAAGATCATAAACACTAAGCTAGACAATACTTTTTCATTTGCAAGTATTTCATTAAGCAGAGTATGAGTTATATCTACATGTTGTCACATTGAAAAATAATTTTTATCTTATCACAAAAACATGAAAACTATACTTAATGTTAAGATAGAAAGAAAATGAGTTTTCAGCCTATAGGCAGATAAACTGGAAATGTCTCAAAGACATTTACAAATGACTGGAATGCTAGCATTTAGCCACAGAAATTTAAGCTGAGTAATGCCAGCCAGGTGATCCACTGCTGTTCTAAATGAGGTGCTTTATTACTATTCTATGTTCCCCATCGCAGATGCTCTCCAAATTAGCTGATGTCAGAACTAATGTGAATGTCAGTTTTAATAATTCATTTTAATAGTTGACTGCTACATACATCCATCATAAGCATGAGTATTTACATATAATAATGATAAAACAG
>PVIC010038271.1:0-17627 GCA_004025085.1 Thryonomys swinderianus | reverse complement strand
AAGTCACTTAGCAAGCAAATAGGGTCTTTAGTAAGGAGACTCTTCTAGGTGGGTCAAGGTCTTGACCTCCACCCTGGAGATGTCAATTATTATTGACAATTGTTATTTTTAGACCCCTGTCTTTCCTGCCCAATAGAATCTTAACTCCAGTCTGATTTCTCCCTTTGAAGAGCTTACTGTAACCATCCCTAGGGAAAGGGATGATGACCATTCTAGCTGCTTGTGTTCTACAGCAGTAGTCAGAAGGAGTTTGCAGTCAGCGTCGCTTTCCAGAGGGCCTGTCTAAAGCTCTGTGATAGAAGTCAGCTGGGATCTTCATGAGAGGGTCTATCTGCACAATCATGTGAAGTTTAAAGGACTGTGGGCTAGAGGAAACAAAGCAAACAAGCAGACTGAGTAAACAGTTCAGAGAAAGAGTACAGACAAGTAGCAAGACCATCAATCTTGGAATGAAAGGTCTCATAAGGGTTCAAGCCAACCCCATAAGGATATAAGGAGGCACCTCAGCCAAGGCTTTTGGTTAATGTTGGGAATACTTGTCATGATTGTCAGGGTTGGCATTACAGGACGACTTCAGGAGCTTTCTCTTATAATGCCAGTAGGGGGGGGTCAGATGAAGGTAGAGTTCCACCTATAATACTCAGACAAGAGCCAATAGTGGAATTATTCTCAGAGTGAGCTTGTGAGTGGGATGTGGTAGGTGACCGCTTATTTACTAGAATAGTATCTGAAGTTCCATCATCAGTTTCATCCCCAGCAAGTAGGCATATCAAACTGAGCCCCTGATGCTTTAAGGTAAGGATACCTAGGAGTACAACTAGCTCAGACAGGGGATGAGTTGGAACCACTTTGATTGTCATGACTGACTTATCTTGTGAGAACAGCAACAAGGAAACTAGAACCAATATTCACACTTATAAAAGAAGAACAAAGAATCAAGAGAAAAAGAAAAGTCCGCTTCAGAGCACATCTCTGTTGTCACTCATAGACAGAGTCATCAGACTTACCCTAGATTATGTTGCTCAATGCCAGCAAGGCAGATTTAGGTTTGCAATAGGGTAGTGCACCCCTCAGCTTGCATCTGTACTTCCAGCCTGGTTTCTGGTTGATTTGTTCAGCCTGCAACACACTCTGCAGAGTTGAATTTTGTTCTGCCGTATTTTGAGCTGGGAGCCACTAGATGGAGCCAGCCTACAACTGCTCTGCATTCTGAGCTCAGCTGGCTTCTGTCAAGTTGAGGACTGGCCGAGTGCCCTCTCCTAGGAACTTCTGAACCTGCATAAAGCAGCAACCATTGCAGTCTGCTGCATCCGCTGCTCTGTCCCTCTGGTGCATTTCTCCACGGAGGCCTCTGGGGTCACCAGGAGTCTGTGGGTTCGGATTGCCCCCTTCACACAGTGAGTCAAGGATGAGGGAGAAAGCAGAGGTTGCCGCCTCCTTCTCCAGTGAGGTCTTTCTCTTCACTCTCCTTGTGGGCCTCAGTTCTTGCTTTAGATTCTTCCTGGGTCCTGGGGGCCCACTTCCCGTCTTCTCTTCCTCAGGTTTCTGTATTCCAGTATTTGGACACCAAATTTTGGAGAGGCTGTTTCTCTGCTATTCACCTCTCTACCATCCTGTACAAATGTTTGACATACTCGGACCTCTTAGTTTTGTTGCCATCTTTCTATCTTGGTAGGGTAAACCTTGATCATATAAAACCTTTTATACCAGCTGGGCGTGGTGGCTCACGCCTGTAATCCCAGCACTAGGGAGGCAGAGACAGGAGGATTGCTGAGTTCGAGGCTTGCCTGGACTACATAGTGAGCTCAGAGCCAACCGGAACGACAAAGTGAGACCCTGTCTCAAAAGGAATAAAAAAAAAAAAAACCTTTTATACCAAGGGCCGGAGATCTAGCTCAGTGGTTCTGGTGCCTGCCTCGCAAGCTCAAGTCCTGAGTTTGATCCCTCATAGCCACATACAGCAGTGCTGGGCGTGATGACTCATGCCCACCAGCAATCAGTAGCACATACCACAAATGCTGGGATTGGTGGCTCATGCCTGTAATCCCAGCACTCAGGAGGCAGAGGCAGGAGGATTGCTGAGTTCAAGGTTTGCCTGGGCTACATAGTGACCTTAGGCCTGAACTACACAGTGAGACACTGTCTCAAAAAAAAAATCTTCTATACCAAAATATATCCTTATATTCATAACATCTTTTATTTTTTTAATTTTATTTTGTTTGTGGGGTTTTTGTTTCTTTTAACACGGCTAGTAACTGCTTGGATTTTTTTTTTCTTTTTTGCTGCTTGGATTTTAAAATATCCTTAGTAAAATTTTTTCTTTTGGCCTCAGTAAATTTACAGATGTTTATTTATTTATTTATTGTTGGAGACAGGGTCTCACTTTGTAGTTCAGGCTGGCCCTGAGCTCACTATGTAGCCCAGGCAAGCCTCGAACTCAGCAATCCTCCTGTCTCTGCCTCCCGAGTGCAAGGTTACAGGTGTGAGCCACCACACTTGGCACTGTGGTATGTGGTATCGATTGATGGTGGGCGTGAGTCACCATGCCCAGCATTGTATGTGGTTACTGGGATCAAACTCAGGACCTTGTGCTTGCCAGGCAGGCACCAGAACCACTGAGCTAAATCACCGGCCCCTACAGATGTTTATATTTTAATTAGGACTGGCTGATTAATAGATTTCCAAGTGGCCATGAGTAGCAACTTCGGCTTAGCCTGAACAGAAAGGAGCAGAAGAGCAGTTCTATAACTGTAGTTGAAGAACTATCCCAAGGTACAAAAAAGTTTTAAGCACATCAATTAGACAAAAATACCAATTGAAATTGAAATCTAAACACAAACTTATCAATCAGCCAGGATGTATTTTGGTGGGTGGAGGCTGTGGAAGAAGTGTTTGAGTAACAGGAAGCATTTGACTCAGAAGGGAGACAAAGGATTCAAAGTTAAGACCCCAGGACTCAGAGACGACCAGAATAAAATGTGTAGGGTGTAGGAAAACATGTGACAAGATATTTTATCCTTTTGTTATATGAATATAAAACATAAACTGAGCAGATGTGTGAAAGACCTTTATATCCCTGAAAAAAGAGTTTAAAATGTTCCATTTCACAACTAAGTTTTCCTTTCATAGGAGTCTTTAAAGAAGTTGGTGCTGTGATGGCTTTGGCTATCTGACCCAGGCTCATAAGAGACAATTTAGATGAGACAGCAAGATGTAGATTCTTTCTGATCTGCTGGCTTGGCTCTCCAAGAAAAGCAGTAATTACAGAGAAAGGGGGGGGGTTGTTTCCTTTGACACCTGTGGCCAGTTAAGGGCACAATAAATCTAAGTGCTGCTGGCCACAGGGTGCCAAGAGTGCCAAGGGCAGAGATCGCTCCCTCACCAGCAGAAGGATCCAATTGGAAAGGAATCCTGAGGTGAGGCTGGAATGACCATCTTTTACCCTTTTGGGGGGGGATCAGCTCCGCCTGTGTGATAGTGTACTGACTGCATCAATTTGAGTCAGAAACACTGGACTAAATTGGATCAGTATAGTTCTGAGTGTTGTTGAGAGGATTTACTGAAGACTGAAGACCCACCCTAGGGAGACTTGTCACCTGAATTGCATAAAGGTGAAATGAAGAAGGAAGGATTGCTTCTGTTCTGAAGAAATACAGCCATTGCCTTCACCTTGGACGTCATCTTCAGCCTTTCATCCCAGAGCCTTTGGCCTCCTAATATGGACTGGCATGTGACACCACACTGAGCTCCAGGCCTTTGATTGGATTCTCCAGATCTCCAGCATGCAGACAGACCATTAGCACGCTGCCACATCTGCCTCTGTGGGTGGCCATTATGAGCCAATCTTGTCAATTCTTATATATTTGTAACTTGCGTTAAGTGATTCTCTAGTAAGCATTGATTGATGCAGCCTGCATTAGTGAAACTTGTCCCCCAAGTCTTTAAAGATTGGTGGCTGTGCTAAATTATTATTAATCGACCAATGGGGTCCTGATATAGTCATGAGGAGAAAGCCAACAGTGGAAGTAAAGAGTATAGGAAAGTATAGATTTTACTTACCTCTTCCTGGGGTGCTAGAGAAATCCCCAAACCTGATGTCAGAATGTCAGAGGTAGGCCCAATGGTGTTAAAGAATGAAATTGTGAATGGAGTAGTCACAGAGTAAACAAATTTATTTGAAAGATACAAAGGCAAAGACGTAGAGCTCCTGTTAGCTAGGAAGGAGTCCTGAATAGAATACCCTTGAAAGCTCTTTGTCTAAGAGTTTTTGTTTTTTTCTTTTTTTTTGAGACAGGGTCTCACTTTGTAGTTCAGGCTGGCCCTGAGCTCACTATGTAGCTAGCCAGGCAAGCCTGGAACTCAGCAATCCTCCTGCCTCTGCCTCCCGAGTGCTGGGATTACAGGTGTGAGCCAACACACCCCAGCATTGTGGTGTGTGGTACTGATTGCTGGTGGGTTCAGTCACCCCAGTATTGTTGTATGTGGTTCCCAGGGATAGAACCAGGGAACTTGTGCTTGCTAGGCAGGTGCCAGAATCACTGAGCTAAATCTCCAGCCCTGTCTAGGAGTTTTTAAGTTTAGAAGGGAGCTTGGGCCATTGTGTAAGTGAATTGATCTCTACCCGATAGGAGACTGTATCTTTTCCAGGGACTAATTTGTACAGTGCCCATGTAATGCCTATGCTTAGCCCATGTGCCCTTGAGCCCATGGCCTGTCTGATCATGTTCTGAGCAGCTCCATGACAGGATACCTGGCAGATGTTTTTGTAAGATCTCTGGAGAGTGGTGACCCAACAGACTTCATCTTGGACTTTCTGACTCAGTTTTGGGGCTGCTGTCTTTACTGCCTGATAGAATCTTAGCTTTTATCTCAGTTCAGAACAGAAAGAGTCTTTAAAATCCAAGAAGAAAACAGAAATCATGCTTATAATGACCAGGAAGTCAGGGCCCAGCATCTGTCTGTTTCCTCACCCCTGACTAGGTCATGTCTGCATCATTACTATTCAATGTTTAGGACTTTTAACATAGTATGCTAAAATAATAACAATGGCAGCACTTTGTAAAATATGCTTCTAATTTCCTACAAAAGATTTTAAAGGATTTTGCTTTGCTTTTTGAAAGTTCTGAAACTATACTTGATGCTCAAATACACTGTTTTGGGGGACTGAACCTTGGGCCTTCATACTGAGTTATATCTCCAGACTTTTATTTTATTTTATATTTTTATTTTGAGACAGAGTCTCACTAAGTTCTTAAGTTTCCTAGGGTAAGTTTGAAATAGTGATAATTCTGCTTGAGATTTCCAGAATGCTGAGATTAAAGGTGTATTCTACCATCTCCTACTAAAACTTTAATAACTAACATTTTTTAGGTGAAAAGGGCATTAAAATTTTATTGTAAAAATAACATAACAACATGAAATAAAAATATTGAAAAAACATCATTCACAATCCCACCACTTTAACAAATACTTTCATTTCTCCATATTTCCTTATAAATCTTCTCCACATACCTAATACATACATACAAGCATGGGACATTCAAATTCATTTCTGGCACCAGAATATTAAGAGGGCTCTTTACAAAACACATTTGACAAACAACAAAACACATTTGGTTTATTTGCATAGATCATATAAGCTTTAAGATTTTTATTGTGCAGTGCTGGGGATTGAACCCAGGACCTCACGCCTGCTAGTTAAGACCTCTGCTGCTCAGCCAGAGGTCTACTACTATGGATGTCCCCAGTCCCAAGGTTGTAAATTCTCAACCTAAATACCAAAGAATGAAAATGTCCAACATCTCATAGTATGGCGATGAAAACCTTCAGGATCTTCTCTGGCAGTGATGGCGAACGTTTTAGAGATGGAGTGTCCAAACTGCAACCCGCAACCCACTTATTTATCACAAAAGGCTAACACTGCAATTAAATCTGACTACTGAGGGTTTAGTTTAGAAAAAACAACTCATACAACTTGTGACATCCTTCTGAGCGGGCTTTGCTTACTTGCTGCAGCACGCATGTCAGGCTTGCTACCACTGTTCCATGGAATGAGATGAAAAATCAATAAATGAGAAATCTATCTTGTCCTCATGGACACAGGACCATAGAATCTACATCTGCCCAATTGCACAGAGCCAGAAAAAAACAGTTTTCTAAATATAACTTTGATCCATTGTGACTTGAGCCAAAGATTTATTCCCAGATCCCTTCCTGTACTAAAAGCTGGGCATAATCATATTATAGAAAAGCACCTGGAACTTTATGTTGTGGGGAGTATCTGTGAACATTTCTTCATGTCATAGAATCTGTAAAGGATAAGTGTGTTGATCAGGATGTTCACTTTTATTCAAATGTATAGGAGGATATTATTTTAAAATCACAAGCTGAATCGTTTGAGGGTGCCTCTCCTCACTAAGTTATACATGTTGCATATTATTTTTAAATTTTCACTTATTAATGAAAATTCTAGAACTTGTCATCCCAAAATGCAAAGAACAGACAGGAAGCCTTTAATCCCACTGTATATTTGATGCCACAAACAAAAGCAACCCCTGCTGCTGCTAATGCAGTTATAGTTCCAAGGTCACCAATTCATAGAATATCTTTCTTCCAGCCTCAGTGATATATGACAGGGGTGTGTGTCTAGAATTTCCCAGAATCTGTTCTGGAGGCCTGATTGCCAGGCAACACAGACCCTTTAAATAAATAATTGGGTTTTCTGGGACTCAGACACAGAGTCTGAATTTAAATTTCTCATCTAATTTAAATACTATAAATAAGTAGCATCTCTACACATTTACTATGTTTTTCTTTGTGAGGCCAGCTCCTTAACCATGCTAGGCAAGCTTGCTACAAACAAGCTATTGCTTTTGTTATTATGGTTGTTTTTTGAGATATGGCCTTCCTATGTAGACCAGGTTAGCCTTGAACTCAGGATCCTCTTGCCTCAGCCTCCTGAGTTCTGGGATTACAGGCACATGCCACCGTACCTGGCCCACATTTGCTTTTGAAAGGTCATTTACTAATTCTGATGTGAAAAAAAAATCACAGTAAGCCTCACTAGTTCTGATTCTTAAAATTAATATAGAATTTAACATAATCTTCTAAAAAACTAATTTCAGAAATTACTGCTAAGCTGCAAGATTTCATTCCTGAATGCACCCAAACCAACAGGCAACAAACCCCAACTTAGCCAATCAACGGTATATCCCTTCTTGCTTAATTGCATTCTGCTAAACATTTTAAGCTCTAAAGGGAAGTTTCAGTGAACCAGTCATTTGTGAAACGCCAGTCACAAATGAAGGATTTGAGGCACAAGAAGGTCAACATCTTGTTGAGGTACCAGGAGAGAGGCAGAGTCCTCTGCCTGTCACAGCTGGCTGAGCCTTGAGGAAGGAGAGACACCCCAGAGGAACACAGAGTTCAACTCCCCATTGCATTTCCCAGTCTGATACACAGGCTCACACTCTGGGGCTCACACCCTTACAAAGTATTCATTGTGGAGAGGACAAGCATGTTCTCAGGAAGGACCAAGTTGCTACAGTGGACCAATGTACACACTGGAGAAAAGCAGCACAACTTGGTTCACATGCAAACTGAACTCTCTTCAGCCTGAGCTACTTCACAGACATTCAGCATCATGCATCTTTTTTGGTCTCTAAACATCACGCGTCTTTCATGTAGCTTACTGTAAACTGTAGGCAAATCATGAAATTTATGCTCTAAGTTTTTCACTTAGCAATAATATTTTTCCCTTATGTCATTTAAAAGCATAGGTTTTTAGAACATATGAAAAAATAGCCAGGTATTTTTCTCCCCCAACTATTATTATCATACATGCCTTGCCATTCTGGCTTTTTTTTGCGGTACCAGGGATCAAACTTGGGTCCTTGTGCATCCAAGGTTGGCGCGGTACCACTTGAGCTAAAACCCTAGCATTCTGGCTTATTTTTATGCCAACTAATGTATCTGAAATATTTCACTATCACTTGTATCACAGTATAAGATCGTATCAAATATTTATAGAAAAGCAATCACTTCCTTAGCAAACATCTAAATTGACTTAGGCTATCAGAAATCAATCTCTTGCATTATATATCAAAATGAAAGCAGAGATACTAGTTAGACACCAGCCCACGGCACAAGGCAGAAACTGATTTTGCTTGTGTCATATAGAAGTTTTCTTAGATGATAACTGTAAAGAATGCCAAATATTCCTAATGCTTAAAATTTTCAGAGTCGGAGCTGTGTAGCTTAAACAAGTTACTAGGGCAAATATGTTTACTGTAATTAGCTTGTTCTTTTTATATTTTATTCCTAATTTCAGTGGGCAGAAGAGCCTTAGAATCAGATATACATCTGATTGAACGTAGAATGAAAACCCCTAGGAACTGCCACTCAGCTGGAAAGAGTATCAAGAAAACATGTTTGTCCTTTTTGCTCTTAGTGGATTATCCATCTAAGAGATTTAAAAAAAAAATAGATTGTGCTCAACATTTTTTTTATGAACCAAAATAACCTGAAAAGAACAGAAGGTTGACATCTTAGAAACAGCAATCTTAGAAGTACATTTGGGGCTTGGTTTTTAGGGGTTTTTTCTAACACAGGACTCTAAAATGCAGCGTTCTTCTCTTGCCTGAGAGGGAGGAAACTTTGGAGAAGTATCAGAGACTCCATGCTGTGTGTGGAAGATGGAGTTTGAAGTCTTTTTGGGTCATCTCCAAAGACATCCAGAGCAGGCAAGCTCAAGAAAAATGAATGTAGGGGCTGGAGATGTAGCTCAGTGGTACTGGTGCCTGCCTAGCAAGCGTAAGGTCCTTAGTTTGATCCACATACAACAATACCAGGCATGGTGACTCACTCCCACCGGCAATCAGTGCCACATACCACAAACGCTGGAGTTGGTGGCTCAAGCCTTTAATCCCAGCACTTTGGAGCCAGAGGCAGGATTGCTGACTTCAAGGTTTGCCTGAACTACATAGTGAGCTCAGGGCCAGCCTGAACTACAAAGTGAGACCCTGTCTCAAAAAAAACAAACAACCAAAAAAAAACTGAATGTGGCCTCTATTTAGCCTCACCCAGAGTGGGTGAGGCAGAAGAATCTTGTCTTAGTAACTGCTCTCCAAATTTTTAGTATGACCTTAGGGATTGAACTCCCAGGGCCTTCACACTGAGGTTCACCTCCACTCCTTTGACATTCTTTCAGAAAGTCTCTGTTTGATAAGATCCGGTTTGATCAGTTTAAGATCCTGTAGATCTTATTTACCATTTTACAGCGCAGAAGAATTGAACCTAGGGCCTTGGGTGTGGTAGGCAAGCCAAACCCCATGGAGAGGTTTTAAAACGCATGACCTCAAACACGAACAGACTCCACATTTCCCTCTGTGATGCTCAGGAATCCATGTGCCAGAGTGAAAATGGGCAAGGAGAGTGGCTTTTAGGATGGGTGTCCAGACAGCCACCCTATGGTATTTACTTCTGCCCCATGGCTCTCTGAGGTGCTCTTGTGAAAAACTGGTCCCCTTTCTCACTTCTGGGGTTATTTAAAAAAAAAAAAATCACCAATTTTCAGCCAAACTAAGGTAGGTCTCTTTTGTTCCAAATTACCTCTAGTCAGATGTGGTGGCTCATGACTGTGGGGAATCACCACAAGTTTCAGGCCAGCTCAGACTACTTAGTGAATTCAAGGCCAGTCTGGACTCTGCCTCAAAAACAAACAAAAACCCCAAGACAACAACAACAACAACAACAACAAAAATCAAAACAAAACTTGAAAACTTTAGAAAGTTTTGTACATCAGTTTTCTCAGCCTCATTTCCCTGGGGAACGTGGCAGAACTCTCTCTAGATCCCAGGTGGAAGGCATTGCTCAGGCAAATGGCACCAAGAATGTGTGCCCATTTCCTTATTTATTGATCAGAAGTAGCCAGGGGGCTGAGGATGTAGCTCAGGGAGGACAGCACCTGCTTGGCAAGTGCAAGGTCCTGAGTTTGATCCCTATTACTGGGAAAAAAATTACATACAAGTAGGCAGGGCTACTTATTTCTGCCATCCATGTCATGAATTTATGCTGCAACCTCAAAATTTAGTCTATACTTAGGAACAGAGACTTTTATAAGAGATGCAGATATATATTCAATAACCTAAGTGAACCTAAAGAATTCAGTGTTTGGCTCATTGGCACATATGAATTTGTGACCCAGTGTCTTTCTTTTATTAAGAAACAAAACAAAATGGCTTTGATAGTACATTATGTGAATTTTTTTCTTTCAGATGATTATCATTTTTAAAAAAAACTTCTTAAATTCCAAGTTAAAGCTGTTACAAATTCTAACCCAGTCTCAGCTGATTGACTGAAAACCTCTGTAGGCCAGTAATGCCACATTACCCTCTTTGGGCAGCGTGAGGGTCAGGGAGCTTCGTAGCTCCCTCCAAAGCCAGCTCTCCTATTGGGCAGCAAGCAAATTCTGGGGATAGACAGGATTAAGTACTCCAAAGAGGATTCCCCAGCAGTCCCTCAAAGGAGGATCAAACACTCTGGTCTAGTTCTGGAATGAAAATAAGTGCCTGGAATGGAGAAAGTGCCCGTTCAGACTCTCTCCAAAGCCTCTTGGATTGGTCTTTGCCCCATCTGGGGCTGGCTAAGGAGGACCCTTTTCTGCACAGCAAGAGTGTGCCTGGAGTGAATATGCTCCTGCCACCGTGGTTCAACGACCTTCTTTGGTTTCCTAGATAGGGTCAGATCCTGCACAGTAGTGGGAGGTTACAACCCCCAGCTTCTCTGTAGCTGCTTTTGGTGACTAATGCAGAAACTCTGCCAAGAAGCAAAAACAGGGTACTTTACAGAAAGCACTTTCCTTTATATGAACTTCTATCTGCACACTTCTTTTTTTTTTTTTTTTTTTTTGAGACAGGGTCTCGCTTTGTAGTTCAGGCTGGCCCTGAGCTCACTATGGTGCCCAGGCAAGCCGCAGCGAACTCAGCAATCCTCCTGTCTCTGCCTCCCAAGTGCTGGGATGACAGGCGTGAGCCACCACACCTGGCACTGTGGTATGCGGTGGGCGTGAGTCTCCACGCCCAGCATTATATGTGGTTACCGGGGATGGAACTCAGGACCTTGCACTTGCAAGGCAGGCGCCGGAAGCACTGAGCCAACCCTCCGGCCCTATCTGCACACTTCTAGTCAGAGGCCCCACAGGAGTAAGGTAATAAAAACTGCTATATCTTATTACAATGTATTTCTTGTCCAGGAAACAAAACAATCACTCACGCAGAGCAAAACTGTCCTGCTCTTCAGGCTTTCCTCCCACTTAACACGCTTTTCTGTCACACGCGGATAATGGGGGACACAGACAGGTTTGGGGGCACCAAATGTGGACTCCGTGTAATGATGCCCTAGTAATACAAGGAGAGCTGAGGTCACCATGGGCCGTTTTCTATTAATAGAGAATAAAGCTCCGGCAGACATTAGCCGTAATGCCCTGATGGCCTGCTCGTTTAACTCCTCCGGGGCCAGCAAAAGAAAACGACATCTTACCCAGGCAGAGATGTGCGTGAAACGAGTGTGTACTGACAGCACACAGTCTTTTAGTCGCCCCTTAACAGCCCAGCGCTCAAGACCCTCGCGAGTCTTGGTCTTGCAGAGGAAGCTGCGGCGCCGGGTGACCGTCAGGTGTTGGTCAGCTCAGCTTTGCCACGCACAAGGCCAGAGCCACAGCCGCCAGCAGCACCGCGCTGAAAATCGTGGCAGCCAAGGCCTTGCTGGGGTCGCAGAGCCCCGTGTGCTCCCGCACCGACACCGCTGAGGAAGCGCCAGCACTGGCACTGGACAGGAGTTCGGCGCCCGCCGTCTGCCTGGCCTGCACTGTCCAGCGGGGCACGTTGACCTTCATTTCCATGTTGTTGATCATCTCGCCCACCTGAAGAACCTCTCGCTCCAACTCCTGCAGATCCGCGACGTCGAAGTCCCGCTCCGCCTCGTGCCGCAGGCTGCGGGCGCTCAGGGCGCGGGCCGCCACGCCCGAGCAGCTGCCCGCCACGCCCGTGCGCACCAGCGGCCGCCGCGGCGCGTGCAACGGGAACGCGGCGCCCAGGGCCAGCGCACGCTGCATGTCGGCTTCCAGCAGGTCCAGGCAGCCGGAAAAGGCCACCCAAAGACGCTCGAACTCTGTGCGCTCCTCGGCGGCCAGACCCTTGTCGCGCAGCGAGACCGTCAGTCGGGTGCCGGTGGCCACAGCCAGCTCCAGGGCCTTCTGGCGCGTTCTCTGTAGCTCCTCCCTCAGGTTTTGCGAGTCTGCCGAGCCGCCGACGGTCAGCACCAAGTGGTGGTAGCACGCGGTGGTCTTGTTGAGCGCGTCCAGCAGCGCCTTGCTTTCCTCTTTGGCCATGGCGGTGCGCGCCCGCGCCCCTCTCCGCCCTCAGCGCAGCAAGGCGCGGCCAGCCCCGAGGCCAACCTTGGGCTCCGCTTCCCCGACGCTGCACATGGCTCGCGACCCGCTAGGTGTTGCCTCTGCCGTGGACCGAGGCAGCCCGTGACCCTGGGAAGGCCGGCGCGGAGTCCTCTTAGCTGCCGCCCACCCGCTCGCCCATTCTAGCAGACGCACTTCGCTCACACGCCGCCTCCCCGCGCAACCCTGGCCTCCTAGGTGACTCCTTGCCAAACGCGGGCTGCGGACCCCATCCTCCTCCGGTGCCAATTCCAGGGTCAGCAGCCGCGCGCTCTGCCTTAGCCGCTGCCAAGGTCGGCCCGGGCCGGTTTCTGAGGACCCGCCTACCATGCCAGGCCAGCCAGAGTGCCCCCCCACCCCCGGACCCGGGGTGGGCGTGGCCCCGCTCTGGAGATCACGTGTGACTCCTATATTTTCCTCCCCTGCTCCCTATACAGTTCTGGAACGTAAGGACTCAGCAGATAAAACTTTTCCTTCGGGAGAGGGGGAGGGTACCGGGGCTTTTGCATCCCGAGCCCTCTTTTTAATTTTAAAACAGGGTATCACTGAATTGCCTAGGTGGGACTGGAATTTGGGATCTTCCTGCCTCAGCCTCCCTTAGGGTTGGGATTACAAGTGTGCGCCACCACGCCCGGCAACCTTTCCCTATTTTGGGGATGAGGAAACTGAGACCCAGGTAACTAAAAAGAGAGGTTAGCTCGTACAGAGTCTATGAAAGTGACAACCCAAGGACAGTGGCAGCAAAACGTTGGACAATGTCCTGCAAAACGTGTAGGGGAACAGCCACCCGCGGGTCCAACAGTTTCCGGGGAATGGATTTCCCTCTCGATCGCCTCACATCAGCCTCGGAGCTCGGACCCCACCCCTAATGTCAGATCAGCCCTTGGCCCCGCCTCTCCCATTCTGGGCACGCGCACTCGGTGGTTTTGGGCAGGTCCTGCCTGAATAGGAAGCCAAGTGAGTCGCCTGAGCCCCACCCTCGGTTGAGCCGACTCAATGATTGCTCTGCGTGCACGTCACTCTGGATAAGAACGGCCGTTCATTGGGTTGACGCGAGTTTGGCTTCGCCCAGCGGTGGAGTAAAGGGGTGGGCCGCAATGCTGAACTGCCGCGCTGGAGTGGTGGGCAGTGAGGAGGTCCCAAATGAGGGCCCGCGAGGTAGCTCCGCAAGCTAGAGATGGGGAATGAAGTATGTAGCTCTTAAGTAAGTGTCTTCCTGTCTGTCTTCTCTCGCGCCTCCCTTTCCACGGGACCTCTAGTCCAGGAGGCCAGGCGGAACCCGGGAGCTGGCGGGGAGGAGCTCCTTTCTTTCGGAGCCAGCCCGGGGCTATTGCTGGTGGGCCTCGGCCCCTCGCCATCCGGGTGGTTCCAACCTCAGTCGGGCGCGCTCTCACTTCTGAGTTCTGGGGTCCAAAGGAAAGCGGAGGGCCGCGCGAAGAAGGCTCTCTTTGACCCCCGCGACTCCCCCGAGCGGCCCGCGGGTCCGAGGGCCCGGGAGCTCGGACTTGGGGGCAGTGGGCGGGGCCGTGGCTCGGCCGCAGAGTCCCCGGAGCTGTTTCCTGGCGCGGGCTGCGGCGGGGTGGAGTGGGGGTGGGGTCCTGGGTGTGAACGCAGATCCGAGGTCTGGGAGGCCGCGGGCTGATGAGGAATTCTTGTCTACCTGCTTGCCTGCCTTCTGGGGGCAGGATCTCCTCGTCTCCAGTGTAAACATTACTTGTAAACTCTTGCGCACAAACGCATGCTTGGGACTGAGTTTGTTAGATTTCTTCGTTAAAAAGAGAATGTCCAGTGGTGCCTACCCCTCTGGCTCTCCTTGTACTAGTGGGGAGCGAGTGAGGGATCTTCAGTAACGACTGAGGATATTCAGGAACGAGGGGTGGTAAGACTAGAGGTGCGCGGACCTGGAATTGTTCAAGTTTATGAGTTTCACGCTGAGAAAGCCCTGTTATAATTAAATGACGCAGCTCCCGCTGTCCTTAGAATATATCAGCATTTTGAGATCCTCTGTGTGGGTCCGGTATTGAAGCAGGGAAGGAGACATGGACGGCTGGGCCCTGGGACTCACTATCATTCAGAAGTCTGTCTTTAACCAGTTTAACTGACCGTTTATAGGTAGAGATGGGGCGCTGTGGGACTTTATTCTCTGCAGAGGAGAGTCTCAGCCGCCTCCAGACAGAAGCCTTCATGGGAAGTCCTAAATTTTGGGACAAAATGAATGAAAGGAAGGAGAACTCACTCTTTTGGAGACAGCTGAGGATGATGAGGCTATAAAAGTACACAGAGGGGCTGGGGGTTTAGCTCAAGTGGTACTGCGCCTACCCTGGAAGCATAAGGACCTGAGTTAAATCCCTGGTACCGGAAAAAAAAAAAAAAAACAGAGCCCACAGGTGAGAGACCTTCCACATCAGAGATTGAGTTCAGTTGAAATGAGTGGAGGGGGACACTGGCTGTTGGAAGGATTGCTTTGATCCAGGAAGACAGATGGGAGTAAGATTCAGAGTACTTGGCCCTTGGAGGAAGTACAGCCCCCTAGAGACAAGAAAGCAGTTGGGGCCCTGAAGTTAGGCCGATTTTGTATTCTCACTTTAGACTCTGGGTGAGCTCTCCCAACCTTGACTTGTCACCTGAAATCACTCAGCCAGGTAGTATTGCTGGCAGAGCAGGCCCTAGTGTCTGCCTATGTGCTGGGGTCAAGGCCTTGACTGCTTCGGGTGAACTACCTGCTGGTTTGTGTTGTCCTCATACAGGCAACTGGTGGATGTGTGTCACCGATGCGTCTGTGCACAGTCCAGTGTCTGTGGTACCTGCTGTGTCGATGCTCTGTGTTTATCAGTTGCAAGCATCATGCTGGTATCCAATAACTTCATCCTCTTAGAGACACTGAGGAATGTGACTGCGGTGATCAGACCTGAAAGAATTCGATCTAGAAGAATCAGGATCTGATTTGTCCCGTAAATATACATCTCAGAGACATTAAGTAGTGGCTCTTGTTGTTCTTGCTGTTTTCTGCCCAAGATGCTGGCAGTGAGATGGGCACATGGTGGTTCCACCCACAACTCCAAGAATAGGGTGGTGGGGTGGCATTCTGAGGGGTGCTTTCGCCTCTCCAAACTGCCCTGCTCCCTCTGGTTTCACCTTGCTTCCAGGCCTGGGACCTTTTCTCCCTTTAGAACCCTGCACATTCCAGCTGTCTTTGTGTTTGGCCAGCTCTTAGTGCCCTTTGTGTTTCGCACTGTTTGGCTTTTTGTCTGAAGCTTCACCTACCCAGACTGGGTTTCCAGATTCCGCCAAAGATAAACTCTCCCTGGGAGGTTGAGCTTCCTCTTAAAAACTGGCTGTTATTTTATGCAAGTGGATGACATTGCATGTCTACAGTGAGCCAGATACAGAGGCTGATGCTGTGTTGAGAGGCTTTGAGATGAATGTGGACAGGCTAAATGTTACAGGCCAGAAAGACACAAATGACTGTGAGAACATACATTATGTCACCAAGTTGCTTCCGCTGGCATTAAAAATAGATGGATAGAACATTTTCCTTTTGCTTCTTGAATCACACACGGACTGAAAAGTATTTCTCATCAGTTAAAAAGCGTGCATGGTTTGGGTCTGGAAGGGTAGAGGCAACCACAACAATGGAGACATTTTGCCAAGGAGTACATCTCTGGGAGGCACAGACTTCCTTGTGCTACTTTCTGTTGAGCTGGGCTCTATGCTCATCAGATGGTTCCTGACTGCCCAGAGTTATCCGGGCTGGCAGGACAGTTGGAGACCACAAGCCATGAGTGTGCACACCGCCTCCTGAAATGCCACCCTAACTGAGGCATCACACAGCTCCCCTGTTCAGAGAGTAACCTCAGATCACTCTTGTGCAGGGTTCTTTGGCATCTTTGACTAACTCACTGGACTTTCAGTAAATTATCCCATCATTTGATCTCAAGCAGGGATGGAGTTTTTTTTTTCTTCCTTATAAATTATTGACTGACGGTGGTACTGGAGATCAAACTCAGGGCAAGCATTCTACAATGCTGGGCTACATTCCCCAGCTCCTAAAAGAATTTTATAACAATTCACTTTCTAGTTTTATAAGGAAAAAAGTTGTTGTTTTTTTTTTTTTGAGTGGGGTCTTACTGTGTAGTCCATGCCAGCCTTGAACTTGCCAAGCAGCCCATGCTGGCTTGAGACTCAATTTCCTGCTTCAGCCTCCTCAATGTTAGGCGTGTGCCACCACAGCCAGCTTCTTTGGATATTGTTTTAAAATAGAAGACTAATTTTTCCAAGTAAACTTGTGAGGATATTAAATTACTTGAAACATTTATCCAGACATATGGATTAACCTATGGTATTAAGCACCAGACTGTGTGATATTATTACATATTGTTTATTCTAGGACAGAAGAGTTGAGTGTAGTGCTGGGCAGAGCTCTTTGATTTCCTACTCTTGGATTCAGTGATTGACAACCAAGAGGACTGAGGTCCAAGAGAAAGGAGATCACGTGAGACTCAGCAGCAGCGCTTGCTAAGAATCTTGTGTGTTTACACACTTTGTGGGAGTGACCTGAATGTCTTATTGTGTTATTCAGGGCTTTTCTCTTGCTGCTGTACCCCTCTCTGACTTGCTGCACTTGGGTATTTGAGTTTGTGTGTGTGTCTTACTGGGAACTGAACCCAAGTCTTTTGAAATGAGTTATCTCTAGCTGTTTTTATTACATTTTGACACAGGGTCTTATTGTCTAGGCTACCTTTCAATTTACAATCCTCCCGACTCAGCCTCTTTAGAGTGCTGGGATTATAGATGCATGCCACCCCACATGGTTCTGTGTGGATTCTAGTTTTAAAAAAATAAAATTCACTTGAGTCTTCAGTGCCTCCAGGGAGCCTGCCTTGTGAACCTTGGTCCTGCTCCTCTTGCTGCCTGGCATGCCTCCATCAGGCCATGCCTCCCCCTTCTCTGCTGTTTCCTTCTCTCTCAAGTCCTCACCTACCATTTGGGAAAACTGCCCTTGTTACCTCTGTCTTGGGAATGAAGGTTTGGAGTTCTGCCAGCATCATGTCTGAAGAACATGAGTGTTCTTTCCCAGCTTTAATCTAACCATATTGTGCATCTTGTTTCTCATGTGGTTTTAGTCCAAAACATCTTGACTGTTGTACCCTGCCACGTAGAACTGAGAAGAGTGTTCTGT
>PVIC010038270.1:0-17655 GCA_004025085.1 Thryonomys swinderianus | reverse complement strand
TGGGTGCTGCCCTAACTAGCAGTTAGGAGGTCTGCACTCTGAACGGTGCTGCCCACCTTCTGAGAAAGAGAACTGCAACCTCATCCTAAATTATGGGATCTGTCTAGTTGGTGCCTTGGGCTGCAGGAACAGTGGTGACAAGTGGTAAACAACCTCTGGCCTGGGGTAACCTTCCATTGCTCCTTCTGTTAGGAATCTGCTGTTCTTTCCTTAATGATTAAGTTGCTTTACAATCTTTGCTAGATTTACTGACCATGTACTAATGGTAAATGATATTGTTTTAGTGATTAAATAAAATAAAGTGACAAAGAGAAATAACTTCTCAAGAGTAGAAAATAGGGAGGTGTTTAAAGAATAACAAAGACTTGATCCTTGAGAGTCACAGCTAGACTTTAGTATAAGATAAGGGACCTGCTAATTCCCTGGGAAAAAGTTTAAGAATAGGGAGAGCACATTCCATAAATGCTTAGATGCTCCCTGGTAGACTAGTTTATCTCTACATCACCTGTGAATTAAGGTTGTGCTAACTGTCGATGTTTTACTACTATTTACCTTACTAATTGTAAAGATTCACACATGGGCACTCTAGCTAGAAATATTATAAAAGAGTACTGAAAAATAAACTCGGGGCCTGCTCAGCATTGACTGAGGGATCCTCCAGATCCCATTATTCTTGTCTTCTTTCTTTTCTTAGCCGCACCCCTCGACTTCGCAAACCCACTGTTTTGTCCAGCAGGGTCCGGCAGTTTATGAACCAAGGTGCCTCTGTATTTATCTTGTACCATTGTATCTGGTGATTATGTACTTGCTTTTTGTTAAGAGGCTACAGCTAAGAATTGACTTGAGTGTCATAAATGTCACAGGATTTGAATTTGTGAGCAACACTGGCATAGTTGAGACTCTAAGGAAAGAATCAAGGTGTTTGGCATAGATTGAGATAGTTATGTGAAATTAGGTAGAATTGCAGTCTCGTTATTATATTGTAAGTATGGTTTAAGGAAATGTGTTTGGGTGTTGAGTTATCAAGGACCAGAATATGAGGGTTAATCTTGTCAGTTTGACTGGCTTGAGAGATGACTAGGAGATAGGTGAAGCAAAACTGGGATACATCTAGGTGGGTCACAGAGACATGATCTTGGGGGTTATATCTTTGCCCTGACCTCTGTTCTGGGATACTGTTTCCCTGATCTTTGCTCCACAAGTGTCATGAATTCAGCAGCTGTCCTCTTCCATCCCCTTCTTCCATGGTACTTTCCATGGAGCCAGGTGACTATGGACTGACACCTCTCACCCCAGTCATAAGTCTCTCTTTAAAATGGGCCACTTATGTCTTGTGTCCCAGCAACAGAAAAGCTGACAAGTACACTGACTTATGTGGACTCTACCCCTCACCATGTTATTACGATTGAGAATAGTTTACCTTCACTATACTTATATTTTAAATACTGCATTTTTGGTTTTATTCAAAACAGTGCATATTTTTAGCATTTTATGATAGGATTTTACACTTGTAATTTACACAGATTCTAACGTTCCTGTTCAAGTCTTTAAACATTGTAAAAGCTTAGCCCATGTGCAGCCAAGAAAATCTGCAACTACACTTTGATATTGTTTATTTTAAATTAATTGATAAATATTTTAAAATTTATTCAATTAAGCATTGAATATTAACCTATAAATAAATATAATTCACATAAAGAGAAGCTCTTTGGAATCCTCAATGATGTTAACATAATAAAAGAATACTGTAGCCTTAAGGTTTGAGAAGTCATTAGCCTCTAAGGTTATCCTGTTTTATATACAGGATCTATCACACTGTTAAAAAGGAAGATAGTTGAAATTAAAATTGATACCTCAACTATTTTTTTAGTTTGAGTAATGATATCTTGTAAAACTTTTGGCTTTTGTTTTGGTTAATTCTTACTGTCATGAAGATGCAATTCTAATGATTTCCCTGTATTATAGCCAGTTAGAACCAAGTGCAGTCCATATTTTCATGAAAAATAAAAATGGCAGAATGCCCTAGTTTTAGAACTATGATAATAATATTCATACCAATTATACATTTAAAAAGAAGTACATGATCAGATCACCAAATAATGTTCTAGTCATAATTCAGTTCTTAATATCAATTCTTTATGTTTTCTTTCCATCATAGTAGTCCCATATGCAAATAAGTTTACTTACAGAAGACTTCGGGGCAAATATTTTTCCTTCTCCACAAAATTGCAGTATTTTGTGCTTCTATTTTCAGTAGTCATTTGAATGAAACACAGATCAGTTACTGCCTCCTGGTCATGTCCTCATCTTGCCCTGACTCTGATTATCAAGGTGCCCAATGCTTGGTCCTCCGTCATGATGCTAGCCATTGCTGTGTTAGTAACATTAAGTTCATTTTTATTCACCAATATTTATTGAACCAATTAACATTACTTTTACTTCAGCCACATTCTCACTCGGGAATTCAGTGAGAAAATTGTCACCCCACCAGGGCAGGTTTGATAGATGCTTGACTTTATCAACAGCAATAAATCACCTTTGTTCTTTCTGAAACAGCTGTTTGAGAAAAGCTAGATGCTACTGGAGATTGTCCACTTGGATGCTCACTTACTCTATGATCCCTAGCAGATGTCTTAGCTCTAATCATTGATTCTAAGAGCCCATTTCAATAACATTTTACCAGACTTCTGCTGGGATCACTTTGGAGAATATACAGATTATTTACCTTTAAGTGACTCCTTTCCTCTCTGATTTTTGTGAGTGATCACTGTGATTAGACAGTTCACTTGTTTTTAAATTTCTTCACTCCATACTACATTTATAAGATATCTATCATGCCAGGTGTGGTGGCTCACGCCTGTAATCCCAGCACTCGGGAGGCAGAGACAGGAGGATTGCTGAGTTCGAGGCTTGCCTGGGCTACATAGTGAGACCCTATCTCAAAAAAAAAAAAAAAAAGATATCTATCATGACTGATAACAGTAGCTTTGCCCTCTAATATCAAGTATCAATTCACAGCCTTACTATCCTCAACTGTTCAGTGTTTTATACTGCATAAGTGCCAAAGTAAATAACAATTTCTGTGTATTACAGATAGAAAGTAACACGGCATTAATCCATGGTAAAACAGATAATGGATCATTATGTCAGTTTTAGGTGAAGAAATTTGTACCTTTTCAGTTGCTTAGGCTATCAACATTGATTTTGTCTTAATTTTTCCTCTTACATCCTTCTGTCTCTCTATCCAAAGCATATCTGAACAAACTAGTTTAGATATCTCTTACCCTGTCTAACTCTCATTAGGCCAATTTAAGGTATCCATTTTTTTTAAATATTATTCTAATATATTTGTCCTGCTCTCTCTATGTCATTCTGTGGATGGAACCTAGAGTCTTGTTTATGCCAGGTAAGGACTGTACCTCTGAGCCACATTCCCCAGCCTGCCAAACCCGTTTTGAATCTACCAACAAAGAGTGTATTGTTACAATGTTATTTCATGTTACCTCTCAGATGAAACTTTCCAACTAACTCAGAATGAACATCAAAAGTTCTTACCAGGACCCTCTCTGCACTCCATGACTTAGGCCACTACTACTTTTTTCCTCTTTTCCATCCCCTATGACACATATTTCCACTGTGCTCCAGCCTGGCTGGTTTGCTTGTCATTACTAATCAAGTTCTATACAACAAGAGGATGCACAGACACATGGAGGACAGAGACTTTAAACAGGAATATACCCTTATCCTTGCTTTTACTTCCCATGTTTTCAGTTTTCTGTGGTCAATTGTGTCTAAAAATATTAGCTAGAAAATTCTAGAAAAAACTTTTGAAACTTCTCAATTTTGTGCTTTTCTGGGTAACTTTATATTGTTTAGAAGCTGGGTCATTCTTCTGTTCAGCACATCTACCTGCGCTAGTCACTTAACCATGTTTGTTAGCAGGATGACCACCACAGTACCAAAGTTTATAGGTGATGAGACCACCCTTATACACTTTAATATTGCATTATAGCACAAAAGTACTAGTGTTAGTAATTCAGATATGCCAAAGAGAAGGCCCAAAGTACCTCCATTCAGTGAAAAGTTTAAAATTTTCAACGTATTAATAATTGACAACTTGCTAAATGAGGTTACTAATAGCTTGGGTGTGAAGTTGTGCAGCAAGAAAAAAAAATCTTAGTTTTATTGCACAACCTAAAAATGAAAAGCTATGACTACTGCATGGTAAGGTTCAGAGAGGCAGAAAAACATCTAGTCTGTAGAGGTTCCAGTATTGTCCCCATTTCCAGGCATCTTTTGGGAGTATTGCTGCACATTCCCCATGGACGGGGAGACTGCTCTCTTTGTTCTTCTCTCTGGAATGAGCCTATATTCTGAAACTCAGGTGGATCCTTTCCTCTTCTACTTTTGTGTCTTTGTTCTTCCATTTCTGCATTAGAAAATCTTACTGGAATCAGTCACCACTTACTTGTACTCCAGCTGTCTTATTATTCTCCATAGCACACCAGACCACTGAAGAGTTATTGACTCATTTATCTATTAGTAGTTCTCTTTTGGAAAATGCTAAATGCCTTCAGAATAAATGTAAACTGCCAATTATTAGAGTAAATGAATAAATATTTCTATGAATACAGGGATAAAAGAATTATTTTTAGAAGCACATTGACAAACTATCACTCTGAGGCATTTTCCCACATAGTTAACTGAAAGGCAAATAATGTAAGGCTGACTGTTTGCTCATGTATATTTTACTGCTTACTTCCCAAGCATAAATGCAGAGAATTATTTTTTTCTTTAGATAGTTTTGAATGTGAACACTTACTTGGAAGACTTTTGGACCTGCAAATCTGGAATAACATGTACACATGCATATATAGTTTTAGTGCTAAGCTTTTAATAAACATCTGTATTTTTCAAGATATATTGTTTTCAAAGAACCTCATTGGAGTATTTTTCTGGAAGCATAAATAGAAAATATTCAGGATACATAATTATAGAAAAGAAGTTATTTTTGAAAAAATTTACAAGGTGTTCCATTTAAAGTGTATCTATAGATATGCTAATATTAAAATAAAAGCTCATGTAAAATGTCATACCATGGGAAAAACAAGCCACACTTAGAGTAAAGACATTTTTAATCTTTATATAATGGTGTAGTTGTAGTATAAAAAATCAAAACCAACTGTTTCTCTGTAAGGAAATAGATAAACTGTGGCTCAACACTGCTGCTGAAATGAAAGTTAGCAAGATGTAAGAAAACAAATCTCAAAATAAGTTTAGCTTAAAAAGTTACAAAGTTACTTGTGAATTGAACACCACTTACATAATTTAAAATACAAAACAACAATATGTATACATATATATGTATATATGTATGTATATATACATGTATATATGTATGTATGTATATATATATATATATGTATGTATGTATGTATGTGATCATCCATGGTAAAGCAGTAATCTCAAGAGAGAAAAACAGCTAGCAGAAATTTGGGTAGATTTTAACTTTGTTCATGAGGATATCTCTATATTTTTGTATGTGTCTTGATTTGAAACCTTCTCAAATTAACAAAAGTATAAGTCAAACAACACCTTATCTCCTAGACCATTTAAATATAACACTATGGCAGCCATAATGCTTTTAAAAATTATTTTAAATTTATTGGTACATTTTAGGTTAACAACAGGATGTCATTTATCACTAAGATC
Organism: Thryonomys swinderianus; assembly: GCA_004025085.1. Lineage (NCBI taxonomy): Eukaryota > Metazoa > Chordata > Mammalia > Rodentia > Thryonomyidae > Thryonomys > Thryonomys swinderianus. The sequence continues at coordinate 11,943 of PVIC010038270.1, read as the reverse complement.
TTATACTTTTACGGGCCTTATCTTGCTTCACATCTTTCCTCAGCCCTCTGGTCTCCTCTCAATCCTTCCACCCCTGCTCATTTGTAGAAACTTTGTTTCTGTTTTCTTCTTTTCCCATATTTTTCTATCCCTTCTTTCTTTTCCCTGCCTTTTCCCTAGTTTCCTTTCCCCCTTAAACATTTTCTTCCTATTTCACAATATCTGTTATACATTATGGTTTGCATTTATATTTTCAGGTCTCACATGAGATAAATTATTCAGTATTTAAACATGTGTGTCCTAGTTACTTCACTTAAGAGTAGGCCTTGATGTGTACCCATGTAGCTATAAGGATTTTTTATCATTCTTAAGGGCTGAATAGTACTCTTTTATATTTTCTAAAAAAAATCTTCTTTAGCTGGGCATGGTGGCTCACGTCTGTAATCCCAGCACTTGGGAGGCAGAGACAGGCGGATTGCTGAGTTTGAGGCTTGCCTGGGCTACAGAGTGAGCTCAGGGCCAGCCTGAACTACAAAGCGAGACCCTGTCTCCAAAAAAAAAATCTTCTTTATCTAGTCACCTTCTGATGAGCATTTAAGTTGTTTCCATGAATTGACTATTAAAAACTGTGCCTTAAATCTTTATACACCCAAATTTAAAGAGTCAGTCTAAAAATGGGCATCTAAAATGAACAGACTTTTCTCAGATGAAGAAATAGATAAAGCAAAGAAGCATATGAAAAAGTGTTCAGCATCACTGATTATCCGAGAGATGCAAATGAAAACAACATGGAGATTCCATCTAAGTCCAGAAAGAACGGCTTCTATGAAACAATTAGCTATAACAAATTCTGGCTGGGCTGTGAGGAAAAGGAACCCTTCTCAACTGTTGGTCGGACTATAGACTGGTGAAAATCTGTGTCAGGATTCCTCAATAAACTAGGATTTTTCTGGAAGCACATATAGAAAATATCCAGGATACATAATTATGGAAAAGAACTTATTTTAAAGAAAAGTTACAAGGTGTTCCATTTAAAGTGTGTCTATAAATATTCCAATATTAAAATAAAAACTCAGATAAAATGTCATACAATGGGAAAACTGAACCACTGAACTGAATCTCTGGCTCCCAAGTTGGCTATGTTTAATGTCTCATGATTATACTAAAATTCTGAACTTTTTTATTTAGAGGTGATGGGCATTTGGGTTGTTTGCAGGATTTAGCTATCACTGAGCTGCTATAAACATGGGGTACATATATGGCTGTGTTGGGGTTCTTGTAATTCTCTCGTGTATATCCCCAACAGGGGAATAGCAGGGTCAAATGGAACCTCTAATCCTAGTTTTTTGAGGAATCTCCACACTGATCTCCATAATGGTTGTACCAGTCTACATTCCCACCATCAGTGAAGAAAGTTTCCTTTTTTTCCACAACCTAACTAGCATTTGTTGCTGGCTAATTTCAAGATAGCAGTTATTCTTTCTGGAGTAAGATGAAATCTTAGTGTTGTTTTCATCTGCATCTCTCGAATGGCCAGTGATGTTGAATTTCTTCATATACTTCTTAGCTGCTTTTATATCTTCCACTGAAAAGTTTCTTTTCATTTCAGATGCTCATTTTTGAATTGGGTCTTTAAATTTGGGGGGGGACTTTTTAAAAGGTCTTTATATATCCTAGATAGTAGCCCTTTGTTTGAGAAGCTACTGGTAAAGATTTTTTCTCATATTGTTGGCTGCCTTTTTGCTCTGCCGGTGGTGTCTTTTGTTGCACAGAAGCTTTTTAATAGAGATCCCATTTGTTGATTTCTTGGGCTGGTTTTGGTGCTATAGAAGTTTGCTCATAAAGTCTTTCCCTAAGCCATTGTCTCCAAGAGTTTTACCTAACCTGTCTTGCAACAAGTTTAGAGTTTCTGTTTTAATATTTAGGTCTCTCATCCACTTTGATTTTAGTTTAGTACACGGCGAATGAGATGGATCTAGATTCAGTGTTTGGTAGATTGAAGCCCAGTTTTTTCAGCACCATTTGCCAAAGATCTTTCCTCCATTGAGGGTGTTTTGCTCCTTTGTTAAAGATGAGGTGGCTTAGTTGCCCATCAACTCTAGATTGGATAAAGTAGATGTGGGTTTTTTAATAAAGAATAGTGGGATTGAATCATTTATATGCAAATTGATGTACCTTCAGGACATACTCATAAGTGAAATAAATAGGTCACAGATGTGTAAATATCATATCTTTTCTCTGGTGTGAGAAATTGAAGTTGTAAATGTGTTCTGGAATGCATGATTGATATTGTTTAATAGTAAATATTCAAAGGGAAATGAGATTTTGGGGTAAATAATGAAGAAAGAAAAAATTGTTGGTAAAAAATGGAAACAAAGCTTGTATATGTAGTGGTGGGGTGATAGGGTCGGTAGAGGAAAGGGAAAAATGAGAATTAAGTTGCGTCATATACTTGTAAAAATTCATATACATATATATATATATATATATATATATATATATATATATATATATACACACACAGCTAAACCATAACTCTTAGTATGTCTTCTATTGCAGTCTTTGAAGTGATCATGAAATAAGAAAATTAATATAAATGAACTACAATGCAATATTTATCTTCCAGTAAAGCTCTAAGCATCTCCCATTGTTTTTCTTTTCAGTGCAGGAGATAGAACTTAGAACCTTGTGCTTGTCAGGCAGGCCCACAACCACTGAACTAAATCTCCAGCCCAATTTCCCATATTTTTATAATGAAGAAGGATACTGTCTACCATCTTTGCATTTAGTTCTTATCATTTTAGTTTTAGTCAATCTGGATAATTTCTTCTGTTTTTAATGATCCTGACACTTTGGTGATAGTTTATCTGTTTTGCAGTTTGTTTGGGAGTGTTTTTAACATAGTTGAGAACAAAATCTCATCTCAACCCAGAAATCTTCTTCATAAAAGTAGGATAGAAAGAAAACATAGTGTTAACCTGAACTGTGAGTTATTGCAAATAATTCTTCAAGTGGTTGCAGGGGCAGAAAGAAATCAAGTTCTTATATAACAAGCATGGAAAAGCCAACCCTTTTTCCTATAAATAATAGCCAGTCCTTCTGAGGACTTTACAACAGCATCATCACACACAGATCATCCCAAATTTACTTGGTAGTAGGAGTGACCATCTGTGTCTGCTAATTGGCTTCTTTTAGGGGAAAATTAACTTCTGTATTGTAACAGCAGAAGACTTTACAATGGATAGTGATGTGCTTACCTAATGGAATTAAGATGGTACTGTCCCATAGATGTTGAGAGAAGAGGATGTATCTTTTTTGATGATTACATTTCAAAAAGATGGCTCCCAGAGTCCTGAGAAAGACATTTATTGGTCTAAAACCTGGCAAGATGATTTGTAAGTCTTAAGAATTTCATATATTTCCAAACGTTAGAGAAAGAACTTAGAAGTTTCTGAAGTGAATTTACAGTATATAAAAAAGGAAGAATGAATTTTCTCTTATTTTCATTGGGAACTTTTATATTTTTATTTTAATTGCTCTGATAAATGTCTTTCAAGTTGGCTGTGTTTAATGTCTCATGATTAAACTAAAATTCTGTACTTTCGACTAGAATAACACACAAGTTATTTTTGTTTTTTCACTTCATCCTTTCAAGGGTTACTGATTTTATTGTGTGCCATACCTGTGTGTGCTAACTAATTAATTAGGGTTGTGTGTGCCTGACTTCTCCTTTTAAAAGTTGTTTTCTACTCTCTTTAAAAGGCAAATGATTTATGTTATCTGAAGAGAAACCAGAATTTTCCTTTAAAATTAAGAATACCTAAATGGAATGGACCATTAAAAGAAGGATACTCCTTATAATCCATTCAGTATATTTATGTATTTATTTAAATAAGTAGAAACTTTTAGGCTTCTGTTTTAATTTAATGAGATATAATCCATATATAAAATTATTTTAACCATTAAGTCTTTCCAGTTTGAATAGGAACCCTTTCAGATTGCCTTATTTTTTTCCTATTATATCCTTGTACCTTTGGAGAACCTTCCTTTTTAAAAAAATGGTGTTTCAAGATCAAGTACTTCTTCCTCCCATACTAGAATCAGTTTTTTTAAGGAGGCCTCCTAATTTTAGCACAGTTATCTATAGAAAACCAATATCTAGATTGTCATTGTGATTTATCATACTGGTTTGTCACTATTTCCTCTCTTTAGTATAGACATACCTAAAAGTTTCATTAGTATGTATGAATTGGACTTTCTCTCTCCCTCTTCCTCTCTCTCCCTTCCTGTCTCTTTCTTTCTCTTGAGATAGTCCACCAAAAGTATATATACCGGGAAAAGAAAAACTTGTATATATAACTGAATACTTAATTTATTCAATCATTGTGAAATTAATGTCACCTTTGACCTCTGCTCAAAGCTTCTAGACATTTATTAGTATGCAAGCTGCTGAAATATATCTATCACCTCTCTCTGTATCTACCTATCATCTCTCTATACAAGATAGTTTCTGGGGCTGGAGATTTAGCTCAATGGTTCTGGCACCTGCCTCGCAAGTTCAAGGTCCTGAGTTCAATCCCAGTAACCACATACAATGCTGGGTGTGGAGATTCACTCCCACCAGAAATCAAAACCACATACCACAGTGCCGGGCGTGGTGGCTCACGCCTGTAATCCCAGCACTCGGGAGGCAGACACAGGCAGATTGCTGAGTTCCAGGTTTACCTGGGCTACATAGTGAGCTCAGGGCCAGCCTGAACACAAAGCAAGACCCTGTATCAAAAAAAAATGTTTCTGTAACTAGATACTTACTTTGAAGATAATGGATTCATTCTATCATCTCCCATACAAATCCAATAGTAAGATTCAATATGGTTTAGCACTGCTTTTGTGTTTTAAACTACTTTCAGATGACAAGTAATTTAGTATTTAAACTCTTGGTGATCCTCTTGCCTGCTGGGTTTACGTGCATGCCCCACCAACCCAGGCAAGTATTACTTTTTTTGAAGTTATATTCCAGGGGCTTATATATGTCAAAATTTTTTTTCCTTGTTCTTTTGGGAAGGATAAGGATTTAAATGGTAGAAATGAAGCCTACGAAAAAGTAGGTTACTCTTTAAAATCTACAAACCCATTTATTGGCTATCCCATTAGTCAGATTTTCAGTTCCTGGACAAATTATTTGACACCCGGAACTTAAAGCAAGTGAAGTTAACTTGACTGTTTCAGAGATTTTAGCCCATGTATGTCTTACTACAAGTCAGGAATATCAGGGCAGAAATGGCTGGTGGAGCATAAACTACTTATTTCATGGATGTCAGGAGCAGAGTAGGAAAGATGTGTCAAAGAATAAATGGACAAACACTAAAGATAGCCCTCAAAATCATGCTTCTATGGCTCACCAAGATGTACCCAGAAGTGGGCATGACTAATTCCTAGGCATTACAATTAAATTAAATGTAATATTTAATTTGGAAATAGTCAAACATCTCATACAGACCTTAAATGAATTATCAGAGTATTTCTCTAAAAAAACGTTCACTTGAACTGAAAAAGTAGTAGCACTAGAAGTGTGTTAATGATTAAATTTTTCTACTCAGATTCTTCAATATCAGTAAAGCCATAGAAACATTTCTGGGGTTACAGTGGACTGAAAAGTCCTACTGATAGTATTGCATTCAGTAAGTGATTCCCAATTGTAATCTTATTAGCAGTATGAAATATTTACAAGAAGACATTTCCATTTTTAAAATGCCTATATCTTGCAAACTATTGATATAAATCTGACTTTCCTATATGGTAGACCTGATTGAATCTTCTCTCCCACTCAGTGAATCTGTCCTTGCTATATTTAATAGCACACAAATAATTTAGAGGCGAGGCATCATTGTCACCAGTTCCTTCCTGCCTCATAAGCTTGCCATGTCTTCAGTATTCATCTGTTGGGTTTTGTATTCTCTTGTCTTCCAGGCCTGTGTCTTTTGAACTTGTCCTCATTTTAGTGTTCTCTTTCATGTTATATTCAGTTGTTATCTGGCAGTGCAGAGAGCTTTAGAACATTTCTTAGCTCTATTTGAAGAATAATTCTGCTAATGAAAGTAATATATTTTTGAGTAGTGATATAGTATCACTTACTTATATTGTACAGTATTTAGACAATTCAATAACTTAAAAATTTACTGCTTTGTTGTATTTAGGGTCCTAGTCCTTTTTAACATTTTTGTGTTTTATTAAGATATTTTTGATTCATTATTCAAGTTTGTGATTGCATTTTAAATCCTGTTTCTGTTATTATCATGTTCATCATCCCTTCTTATCTTCTGCCAATTTCTTGTTAACTGCAAATATTTTGCCACGGATATTGATCTAAAATCATTAACAAATTATTGCATATCACATGGGCATCTGAAATGGACAGACATTTTTTAGATGAAGTAAAGGCTGGAAATAAACATGCAAAAATGTTCAACATCACTGGTCATTTGAGAGATGCAGATGAAAACAACACTGAGATTCCACCTTACTTCAGAAAGAATGGTTGCTATCACAAAATCAACCACCAACAAATGCTGGCAGGACCTCGAGGAGAAAGGAACCCTTGTCCACTGTTGGTGGCAATGTAGAATGGTGCAACCTCCATGGAAATCAGTTTGGAGAGTGCTCAAAAAACTAGGATTGGAGGCTTCATTTAACTCTATTTTCCTGTTGGGTATATTCATGAAACAAAAGCATCATACCACAGCAACCTAGGTGCACCCATGTCATACCAGCTCAGTATGTATTGAGTCAGTCTTGGAAACATCCCAAATACCCAGCAACTGGTGTTTCAGGTAAAGGAGATATGTGTTTAAAAAATACAATAAAATGGAGTATTACTCAGCCACAAAGTATGATAGAGACATTTCTATTTAAATGGATACACCTTGAAGCCATAATCATAAGTGAAATAAATAGAATACAGTTGTGTAAATACCATATCATTTCTTTAGTATGTGAAACTGAAGGTCCAGAATGTATGACAGGTTTTGTGAAATAGGATGAAATAGGAGAAGTTTTCTGAAAGGGAAAAGGGAAATGTGCAGGAGAAAGTGAAGAAGGGGAAGAAAAAAATTGCTGGTAAAGCACAAAACAAAACAAAAAACAGAAACAAAGCTTATGTGTATAGGGTTTTAGGGTTTTATAGAGACAATAAATGATGACATCTTTCATAGAACTTGCAGCACTGAACACCTCAGGTCCTTTTCTTCTCAAGAATAGTTCTCATGATAGATTGTGTGGAAATCTTTCTGAATTTACCAGACTAGACAGGTCAGGGCTACCAATATGACCCATTACTTTTGTGAAGGCAAATGCTACTGAAGCAAATGCTTGCATGTGCTTGCTCAATACCTTCCTCCAATTTAGTCATTACATAAATCGTCATTTTTTCCAATAGGGTGATAGCAGGGTCAAATGGGACCTCTAATCCTAGGGTTTTGAGGAATCTCCACAGTGGTTGCCCCAGTTTACATTCCCACCAACAGTTGGGGAGTGTTCCTTTCTCCCCATAGCCCTCCCTGCCAGCATGTTATTAGTTGATTTCTTCATAGGTGCTGTTTCAGAAGAGAAGTGGAATTTCAGCGTTGTTTCTTTTGTGCTCTTGAATAACAATGATGTTGAACATTTTTACATGTTTATTTATTGTTTATACTTCTTTCTCTCAAATATGTTCATTTCAGAAATTCATTTTTGGTTTGGGTCTTTAAATTTGGAAGAGTCTGATTTTTTAAGTTCTTTGAATATTCTATACAGTAGTCCTTTATCTGAAAAATAGCTGGTAAAACTTGTTTCCCTCAGTCCTTGTGAGTTGTCTCTTCTCTTTGTTGGTAGTTTCTCTTGATGTGCAGAAGCTTTTAAATAGGAATAAATCCCAGTTACTTCTCACTATTAATTCATGAGTGACAGAGGTTATATTCCTGAAGTCTTAAGAGTTCTTTCTGGCCTCTTGTATAGTTTGGCTTAAGATTTCTGCTTTAATATTTAGATGTTTAATCCATTTTGTTTTTAGTTTAGCATATGGTGAGCATTTTGTGTTTAATTTTAATCTTTTTGTAGTTGAGACCCAGTTTTTCCAGCACCATTTATTAAAGAGGCCATCTTTCCTCCAGTAAGAGTGATCTTGGGTGAATATGTTGAATCATCTGTATGAATCTGAGTAGGTAGTTGGATTTACAAGGTTGAAAATATAAATTGATTATATGATATAACTTTGATTATAGCTGGAAGATGCAGATTGGTTATAGATAGGATTCCTGGCAAGTGGTCAGGCAGGGACAGAGGTAACTTGTTTGCCTTGACAAAGCTGACAAGTACTTAGCTTTTAATTAACCTTGTGAGTCTGAAAGGTTAGAGCCAAATATGTGTGAAAGAAACCATATAAAAACTGTTTCACAGGAGCTAAAATGGTATTGTTTCAAATAAAAACTGGTCTTAAACAATATGTAATGCATGGAATCCCCTTTCTAGGTACCGTTTCTCTTTGAAAGTTTCAAAGTAATTATATTATAGTGATGTTTGTTTTCCCATGTCCATATCAGCACAATTCATAAGTACCTTGGATGCCATCTATATGTTCATCAACAGATAAATAAAGTGTATTTTTGTACATAATGGAGTACTACTGTGCCATAAAGGAGGATAGATAATCTTAGAAAAATGTGTCCACTTTAAAAATAAAATGCTTTGACCTGATTCAAAAATGAACATCTGAAATGAACAGAAACTTCTCAGAGGCAGAAGTCAAAGCAGCCAAGAAGCATATGAAGGAATGTTCAACATCACTGGTTTTTTGAGAGATGCAGATGAAACCAACACTGAACTTTCATCTCACTCCACAAAGACTGGCTGCTCTTGTGAAATCAACCAGCAATAAATGCTGGTGAGGCTATGGGGAGAAAGGAACCCTTCTTCACTGTTGGTGGGATTATAGACTTCTGCAACCATTTTGGAGATCAGTGTGGAGATTCCTCAGAAAACTAGGATTAGAGGTCCCATTTGATCCTGCTATTCCCCTGCTAGGAATATACCCAAAGGAATTAAAAGAATCATATTGTAAAGTCATAGGTGCACCCATGTTCATAGCAGCTCAGTTTGTGATAGCTCAGTCTTGGAAACAACCCAGATGCCCATCAACTGGAGAATGGATAAAGAAGATGTGTGTGTGTGTGTGTGTGTGTGTGTGTTTAATAAAATGGAGTACTACTCTGCCATAAAGAAAGGCAAGTTTCATACATGTGCAAATGGATACACCTTGAGGACACACTAATAAGTGAAATAAATAGCAAACAGATCTGTAAATACCATATCTTTTCTCTGGTATGAGAATCTGTAGATGTAAATGAGTTTTAGAATGTATGATAGATTTGGTAAAATACGAAATATTCAAAGGGAATGTGGTGGGGGAATGTAATAAGGGGAAAGAATACATATGATGTGGAAAGAAAAAGAAATAGCATGTACAAAAGGAATGTGCAGTTGTGGGTGGGTAGATTTATGGGTAAAAATGAGAATTAACTTCTATCATATACTGGTACAAATTCCCCAATCTTGAGAGTGATTGTGAGTTGTATATAAAATGTACCAATAAAGAATTCAATTAAAAAATAAGAAAATGCTTTGAACTTTCATATAAAACATTGTTATACATTTTATACTGTATAAATATATCTATGTATATCAATAGAAAGATGATAGATGGTTAGAAATACAAAATTTTTTGGTTTGTTTGGTTGTGCATTCTAAAGATTGAACCCCGGGCTTCTCATAGGCTAAGCAAATACTCCACTACTGAGTTATATTTTGGGGCCTGCATATGGATGTTAATGAATTATTGACTTTTTTAGAAAAGAAAACTTCATTTCCTAGGGCACCACCTCAGGAATAATGTCAAGAAATTACAGTGAATTGGAACCATGGGAAATATACTCTACTGATAGCAGTGTAAATTGTTACAATGTTTTTACACAAAATGGCTCATTTAACAAACCTGATTTTGCACAGGTGCAGTGATCTACCACCATCCCTCTCCCCCAGGACTATGTACTAGGAGATGCTACTAAGAATGTTCCTGGCAGGATTTTTTTTTTTAGCAATAGCAATAAAAAAGTCTAAACTTGTAATCAGGCTTTATACATATTTTCTGGCTTATACATACCCGTGTTTTAGATATACATCAATAATATAAATCAAGATGCAGTGTATATTAATAGTATACAACTAATAGACATGGGTAAACCATATCTATTTAAATTAAAAATGTTGAATCTAACAAACTTACTTAAAACAAAAGAGGAAATTGTGGGCCAAGAACATGGCACAGTGGTGCATGCAAGGTCCTAGGTTCTATCCCCAGTACTGCAACAACAACAGCGAAAAGCCCCCACAAAACCCATTTATCTTTGCCCATAGCTACAGTTACTATGGCAACCTTTGTCATATTTCTGATAAGGTCAATCCCATGAAGAAATAATATCTGTTAACAGTGACACATTTCTTTTAGTAGAGGATTTAGTTCAAGTGATACTGTGCCTACTTTGCAAACACAAGAACCCACAGTTTGATGTCCTAGTACTGTAAAACAAAACAAAACAAAACAAAACAAACCCTTCCCCCCAAAAAAGAACCAAATTTCAAACAAGTGGCCTCAGGATATAGTGCATGCCAGGCAGATGCTTCCACTGATCTGCCATCTCAGCTTACTGTGCTTTTATTTTATTTTGGGCAGCTGGAAATTGAACTCTGGCCTTTGTGGTTGCAAGGTAGGCACAGTACAGCTGAGCTTAATCTACAGCCCCAACAAAACTATTTTAAATAAATGATAAAATATGTAAAACTGAACAGATTTTAATGCAGTGTAAGATACTTATGCAGTACATAAACATATATATTTCTGTGTAATTGCAAATAACTTGAAAATTGTATCATTTTTCCTTTAAAAGGTGGAAGGGAATAACTTGGTTAAATTAGGCCTGGGTCCTAAGGATATTAACGATTTTCTTTTTGCTATAGTAGTAAAGTTGAATATAGTTGTTTGAATTTTTACTATTTGGTAGATGTATATTTATAGATTGAATATATTCTTTTCTTAGAAAAAATTGAAGCACTTCTTAATGAAAGTGATTAAATTGTGTCTAGTAATTTAATACCATCGTAATAGAATTATATAAATTTCTATACTTAAAGATGATTTTATAAATTTCAATGTAACTGATTTCTAAGGCATTGCATGAGCATAAAAATGATCACAATTGAATTTTCTCTAAACATAACTTTAATGACCTAAGATTATATATTTGGAGAAACCATTCATATAACTTTCCATATTTGTTTTGTATGATTCACTTGGGAGATATGGAACAACACATTTTGACCAAAGCTGAAACACACACACACACACACACACACACACACTCACTGGAATACTTATGTACATATACCCAATTTTAAGATGTTACACATACACATACATATTCTGTTCTTTCCTATTTAAAATACAGAAATGTTTGAGAATGAAAAGTTGCCTATATTTATCCTCTTTGGTAAAAAACCAAGCTTATTATTTTGTTTATAAGCAGAGAACAGTAAATAAATTTTAAAATGAAATACTTTAAAAGAAATAAGTCATTACCAAGCGGCTGAATAAGGAAGCAATTCATATTTTTCTGGACAACAAAAGTCTTTAGAAACAAAGAATAACAAGCCTAATTGCCACTGAAGTCAGAAAACACATTAAAATGTTTACTAGGGCTTACTTAACAAGAAAATACAATAACAATAAGATTTATGTGTGATCAGGGATTCCAGTTCTAAAATATGCTTCTCATTTCCAGATCTTTATGCCCTCTGTGTTCTTCAAATGTGAGCCTAACAGTTGGTGTTTCCAAACTAGTCAACCATTCGTTCATTCGTTCGTTCGTTCGTTCGTTC
>PVIC010038269.1:0-17676 GCA_004025085.1 Thryonomys swinderianus | reverse complement strand
GAAACCCCTGCCTCCTCCCTCACCATGCACAGCCCTGAGGCAACCCACCCAGGATGTCTGCAGCCTGCCCATTTCCTGGACCTACAAGATGGGGTGCAACCCTGGATGGCTTCCTGTAAGCAGGACCCAGCTGAGAGCAGGAGCGATGAGAGCCTGAAGCCAGCAGAGAGGCTGGGAGGAGCCAGGGCTTGGGAGAAGCTAGGGTGCAGTTAGGGGCCAGCCTGAGGAAAAGGTGGAGTGTGAAGGGGAAAGAGCTTGGCCCGGAAAGAGAGGCCTGAGACGAACCCCTCTTTCTGAACACCTGCTAGAAGTATACCTCTGGAGCCAGGTATGGTGCAGCACACCTATAATCTCAGAATTTTGAATCTCTACTTCCCAGCACCCTTTGTAACTAACCTGGGGCCATGTGACTAGTTCTGGCCAATAGGATTCAAGCAGAAGTAACCCAAATCACCTCTGGGTTGAAGCAGTTCTGAGCCAGCATCTTCTATCCATCTCTCTCTTTTCCCCTCTGGTGATCTAGAGAGATGCATATGTTAGATGCTAAGGCTGTAAGGATTAAGGGAGGCTGCCATATTGGATTTGTAGGGTCAAAACCTAAGTGTCTATGTTGGGTAAAGCGGTGGGGTTTGGGGCTTTCTCTAGGGTTTACTTCCTGAGTGTTATTACCTAACTAACACACGCCCTGGGAAACAGCATTATTTCCATCCTGCAGCTGGCAGTCCTGAGGCTCAGGGACGGGACTTGGCTGACGTCTTTTACTCACAGCCCTACTCAGTCCACTGGATCTGACTGAACCAGGAGAGGATTTCAGGGTTCTCTGCCCTGGTGGCCACTTGCAAATCACCCACAGAAGCACAGTGGAGGAACAAACAAAAGCAAGCAGAGCTACAGCCTGATTTTAAAAGTTTCGAGTGGGGGCCGGAGGGTTAGCTCAGTGGTTCCGGCGCCTGCCTCGCAAGTGCAAGGTCCTGAGTTCAATCCCCAGTAACCACATATAATGCTGGGCGTGGAGACACGCCCACCAACAATCAGCATCGCATACCACAATGCCGGACGTGGTGGCTCACGCCTGTAATCCCAACACTCGGGAGGCAGGGACAGGAAGATTGCTGAGTTTGCGGCGGCGGCTTGCCTGGGCACCATAGTGAGCTCAGGGCCAGCCTGAACTACAAAGCGAGACCCTGTCTCAAAAAGCAAAAAAAAAAAAAAGTTTCAAGTGGTTAAACCAGACCTGATGGCGCATACTACTAAACCCAGCACTCTGGGAGGCTGAGGCAGGAGCATCACGAGTTTGAGTCTGACCTGGGAAAGTTTGAGACTTAATAAGATCCTGCCCCAAAATAAAAATAAAAATGTGAAGGTCCTGGGTTCATTTTCCAAGACTGAAAAGAAACGTCCCAAGTTGTTAGAAGCCAACCAGGCTCATGTCAACCCTGCTGTGGAGAACAGGCACAGCTGCTCCAAGGCGCAAGGGAGAGCTAAAAACACGCAGACGCTGGGCCTCCCAGGATGGCGGCAGGACGTGGGGTCCGCCCGTGATGGATGTGCCTGGGGCGGAGGGCGGCGTGGGGGGCTGGCTGTCGGACGCTCCACCTGCAGGTAATGGATGGCAAGTAGGGTCCGTCCGGACGGCGAGGAAGAAGGCAGAGATCGGGCCTGATTTACAGGCTCCAGGGAAGAAAACGCAACGGAGATTTACGGGGGCTCAAGTGACTTGTTGGAGCTGAGTTTATTGCCTGTCACTTGCATGTGAATGTGTATTTACGGCCTTCCACATGATCCCGTCTCACTGAAATTTATGTGCAAGAAACATCAACAGCAATTAATCTGCACTGAGAGGACTGATCTGGAGTCGAGTTCAAGGCCTCTTCTAGTCTCCCAGGGAATCCAGGTGCTGGTCCCTTTGTAAAAGAGGTACCCTTGCCTGCTCTGCATACCCCAGATACCATGAAGTAGGCTTCGGCCAGTCCACTGCCCACGTAGAAGGAGCTGTTATCTTGGAAGTTCTTAGGTAGGAGAACTACTTATGAATGGCTTAACCTCCTCAGGTCTCAGGCCGGTAGGTACTTTAGCCACATCTGAACCTGGCATATGTGCCAACAAGAGCTGACGCCTCAGCGTGCCAGTCTCTTCTGTGTGTCAGAAACGGAAGTCACTAGAAACACTGGAAATTCCTTCCATCGGGGGCCCTCGATTGCAAGGAGCCCTGATTCTGAGACCTGGTTCCAGGTATCTCAGGAAGTTTGGGAGTCTTGGGAGACAGCTCAGGAAATGAACAGGAGGAGCATGGAGTACGGTAAAGGATGGGAGGCGAAGCCAAGACCAAGATACGTTATCATGGTCACTGCTCGGCTGACGGGGCTCCATTCTGTGGAGGCCCAGAGAAGAATACAGAGCATCTCCAGAAGCGTCCTTCTGAGGGAGGAAACTGGAGCACCGTCCACCGGCTCCTGTGCCCGGGTGGTGGGTTTCCCTGGCGGGCACCTACTCCTCCCAGTGATGGACGGAACTTGCTCAGAGGCAGAACACACTGAAAGGTCCCTGAGCTAGCAAGGGAACGATCCCTGTCGTGCTCGCTATGGGGCACACAGCCAGCTTGAGCTCCCCACAACCGCCCCCTGAACCTGTGGCTGAAGTCGGAGGGTGGCTCCAGGGGACTGGATGCCAGAGAGATCTGCAGTGGGCTTTGCTGCACCCACTCGCTCTGGGCCCCACTTCAGCCCCGGGCACTGAGCTTCAAGGCAGCGAGCGGAGAGGCATGATCTGTGAGAAGACTTGAGCAGGCTCCATTCTCCCAGCTGCATCTGGTCCCAATTACATAATTAGCGTTCCCATCCGCCCCTCGGGAACCCACACCGTAGGTGAGTTTCCCCTCTTCCTTGGCCGGCACTTCAGCTCGCCCGAGTCCCTTGGCTGCCGGTGACCTTGCCTTATCAAGCCAGGAGTGCTATCCATTCACAGCTGTCCCCAGATCTGGGTGCACCACAAATTGCCCCAGTGAAACCCCCACTCCAGACGAGCTCCACCCTGCCCAACTGGGCTGTAGCAATCCAGACCCCTTGCAGTGATCCGTGATTGCCCCTGTTACTATGGAAACTCCTTCCTTTGGTATCTGTCCCACCACCACAAGAACCCTAAAATGACAGTTGTTACATTTGCATGACAGGGTCAGTAGAACCTTCATGGGCTTTCTGGACAAGTGCTTCCCTGGTCACTGGGGACAGAACCCCAGTCTTGTACAGCACGGATTCCCCTGGGGACATTGGGGGTGGCCAGTACTTAGTTTCCAAACCTTTGAATTCTATCAACGGTTAGTCCAGTGCATGTACAGATGTTTTCAACTTACATTGAATGGAGTTATGTCCCAATAAACTCACTGTAAACTGGGGATGCCGTAGTCAAAACTGCACTTTATCTAACTTTCCAAACATCATTATTCAGCCTCGTCTGCCCACAGTTGGGCAAAACCAGTTAACACACAACCTATTCTCACTGGGCTGAAAGTGAATAAATCTCACACGATTTATTGAGCACTGTGCTAAAATTGAAAAGCTGAATCATTGTGTGGGTGGGTTCACCATCATAAAGTTCAATAATCTTGTCAAGCCAGGTGTGGTGGCACATGTCTATAATCCTAGTGCTCTGGGAGGCTGAGGCTGAGGGATCTCAAGTTGGAGTCTAGCCTGGGCAATTTAGCAAAATGCTGTCTCAAAATTTAAAAATTTTAAAATGGCTGGATATAGCTCCCTACAAAGGTCCAGGGTTTAATCTCCAGTAAAAACAACAACAACCAAAAAAATCCTCAAGTCAAACCATCATGAAGTGGAGACATTCTGTACCACGTAGTGGAGAGTACCTGTGCACTGACCACATTTTAAAATACTTTTCTATATTTCGTGATGATTTGATTTAGGACCTGGCTAATCCTTGACATACCAGAGCCAGCTGATTCCTAGCACTGTAACTGATTTGCAGCTTGAGCGTGCCTTTGCTCTGATGCCTCTTCCATGTGGCTCTCACACCGTAGGAGAAATTTTCTTCTGTCCCATCTTCCCCAGCCAGGCACCAGACAACCAGGGTCATCTGCACCCCATAGGCCAGGACTTAGAATGCCACTGAAGGTTTCTTTTCAAGGTTGGCCTTGAACTCATGGTGATCCTTCTGTCTTAGCCTCTTGAGTGTTGGGAGTATGGGTCTGTAACACACACCCATACTCTTTTTCTTTTTTTTAAAAATCTGAAATATAGAGATATGGCAACCTTGTTTCTTTCTTTAAGTTTTTTTTTCTTTTCTTTTCTTTCTTTTTTCAGTATTCATACCACACGCTCTGCAGTAGGTTTCAGTCTCCTGCCTAGTGTACAACCAGGGATTGAAGAAAGACTCAAAGACAGAATTAAAGAAAAAAATGGGCAGCCAGGATGGCTAAGTGAGCAACCAGTAAAGGTCCAATCAGTCTACGGCATTTATTTTTACTGGAAATCAGATTGGGATACGCCGGAGATTTAGCTCAAGTGGTGCTGCACCTACCTTAGAAGAACAAGAGCCCAAATTCGGTCCCTGGTACCATAAAAAAAAAAAAAAAACACAGATTAGGGTAAAGAAGAAGCACATGTGAGGATGTGTAGTTGGATAGTTAAGGATATTACTGCAAGAAAGGCTTGTAAAGCAAAAGACAAACCATTCTCAAATTAGAAAGAGTAGACAAGCTATAAGGTTGTAATTAGAACTTTATCATCTTAAGGTTTTAACTTTGAGAACAGAACTTGGGTGTAAATCATTCTGATCTTGGTATAGAGGTTTTAGCTGGATTCTCTTCTCAAAAGCAGCCAATTATGGGGTTAACTCTTTACAGTCTGCACTGTTTATAGCCTGTTTTGGGCCTAATCCCTAAGGCAATCCCTCACATACACGTGCAATAGAAGTCACTTTAATGTTGGTATTAAGGTCTATGAGTGTTGGAAAATGTATTAAGCTATGTAAACATCACCAAAATAATTCCCTTGCATTTGGAAATCAAGCCTTCCTTCACCCATAACCCTAGTAATCCATAATCTATAATAATCCAGGTAGTTTTGCCTTTTCCAGAACATCTCATGTGAGAAATCATGTAGTATATGACCCTTTGAATCTTTCATTTTTCACTTAGCATAATGCATTTGAGATGCAACAATGTAGATGTGTGTATCAAAAGTTTTTTCCTATCATCACCATTGGGTGCTTTCGTTCATTCAGTGGGTTCTTTAATCTGCTATTGTGTTTTCAGTTTTAAAATATCTACTTGGTTCTCTCTTATAACTTCTATTTCTTTATTTTTCCATTCCTTTCTAGAGTGTTTGCTGGTACTTAATGGAACCTGGTTACAATAGCTGCTTTAAAACTTTGCATGATAATTTCAACCTTGAATCACCTCATAGTTAATATTCTTTGATTATCCTCGCCTTTGAGCATTACAAAACTTTTCCTGATTGTTGTTTGTTGTATAATCTTGGATTTTATTCTTGTTAAAAGATTCTGAGTCCTATTCAAGTCTTCTGGTAAATGTTAAATATTCTTTTTTTTTTTTTTGGGACAGGGTCTCACTTTGTAGTTCAGGCTGGCCCTGAGCTCACTATGTAGCTCGGGCAAGCCTGGAACTCAGCAATCCTCCTGCCTCTGCCTCCCGAGTGCTGGGATGACAGGCGTGAGCCACCACGCCCGGCACTGTGGTATGTGGTATTGATTGCTGGTGGGTGTGAGTCACCACGCCCAGCATTCTATGTGGTTACCGGGATCGAACTCAGGACCTTGCGCTTGCGAGGCAGGCGCCGGAACCACTGAGCTAAACCTCCGGCCCAATGTTAAATCTTTTTTAAAAGAAGGAAATTAATGTAACTAGACTTGGAACCCAAGTTGTGATTTTCTTATTTAAGGTGCAATTACTTTTTAAAAAACTTTTGAAGTGCTATTGACCACCCACAGAGTATCCACCAGGGGCTGGCAAAATACAGCCCTCAGACCCAATCTACTCAGTGGGCTATGTTTTCATGGCTTGTGAGATAAAGTTGACTTTTACCTTTATAAAGGTTTTCTTTAAAATAAAATATGACAGAGAACATAGATTTACTATCTGGACTGTATTGGTGAGTTTTAATCACTATAAAGAAGTACTTGGTACAGGATATTTGACAAAGTAAAAGGGTTTATTAGGTCACAGTTTGGAGGCTGAAAGTCAAAAGGGCAAGCTCTGGTCTTACCTTCTGGTGAGGGCTCATGGCAGGTGATGGCTCTCTGGTGAGAGGAGGCATTACACCTCGAAGCAGAAAGGGAGGAACTAGGCTTTCTCCTTTTATAACTATAGTTTTGCAAGACTTCCCCAGCACCCGCCCAAGTTCCCAAACTCCAAGGACAATCACTCCATTCTTACGTCCTGCAGCCCCATACCAGGGCCTGGTGGCAGTGCCTCCACCTGTTAGATCATGGCACCCATTGCTGTAGCCACATACTTACCATTCTTCTCCCCCATTCTCATACCCTGCTTCATCTCACCCCCCTTAAGCCCATCCTAGTAACTCCTTTAACCCTCTCCGTTAAAGATCCCGCTCAATAAAGCAGACTGTGACACTCCTTCGGAGTTACCTTAGGGAGTCCTGCCTGGAACCTCAGATTCTGGCTGGCTGCGCTCTTCACTGGGTCACCGCGGTTTACTTACCACAAACCACAACAGCCCCCTGCCTGGGGGCCAGCGCTTTAATATATGGACCCCAGGAAACACTCATGCCATATCCAAAGCTTGTATTGCCCTCTACAGAAAAGTGTGCTGTTCTCAGTTCTTAAAGCTTTTGTTATAGAATTTTAGGTCAATTCCTGGCATGCAGGACAAAGCCTTCAGACAGTCTTCACAGATTTATAGAATCTTTTTCCAGCTGTGTCCTCTATCACTTCTCCGACAGTCTCCAAACCTCAAAGGTCCTTCTTACTGTTATTTTCACTACAAAGCCAGGGTTTTAGCCTCACTGTGTTTCAGTCCCACTTCCTGCTCATAGGTCCACCTCAGGGCAACGTGACGAGAGGAAAAAAGAAAGCAAGATACAAAGCTTCCTGCCCTCTTCAAACCATGAGAGCTTCTCTCCCAGTTTCTTTGATCAGAGAGAAATTTTTTCTCCCAGAGATGCATGTCACTGTGGGACTCTGTTGCTAATACAAGATGATAAATTCTTCACAAAGGTTTGCCTTGGGCAATTTTTTTTAAATTTTAAATTCCATCCCACGAGAGACACTCGTTCTTTGGCCAGGAGGATAGGATTTTTCTTCATCTACTTCCATTATGGTTTCTATCAGCTCCTATGCGGGGCTTCTACTGAAAGAGGATTGATTGTACCATGCGGCACTGGTGAAATGCGGTGTTAGGAGGTGGGGCCTAGCGGGAAGAGGCAGGTCACCAGGGTGTAACCCGGAAGGGTGTATCTCACTTCCTCTTTTCTTCAGGCTGCCATGTGGGCAGCTTTCTCTGCTATACCCCTTTGCCATGCTGTTTCTGACTTGGTGCCAGCCAACCCTGGACTGTAACTGTGAGCCAAAATAAACCACTCCTTTACGTCGTGGGTGTTGGATACTGTGTCTCAGCAACAGGAAAATGACTAGGACAATTTGACAGCTCTAGGTCGTGTCCTGTACTGGGTCTATCTTAGTAGATATGGAGTAAAACAAACAAAGAAAGGAACGCACAGCTATGCCAGCAGTCCTCCTTGAGTTCTGATTTCCCTCCCTAACCTCATTTACTCGTTAGAGTCCTGAGCAATTGTTTTATGTATTCTGTTCAAAACTTTTGGTTGTGATCCCTCGAAGAAAACAGAATCATTGATAAACTCACTGATTATAACAAGTTGCTCACATATTTTAAAATTTCTAAATGCTGAATAATTTCAGAATAGTAACAACTCCCTTCTCCCTTTCCAATCTTCATACCATTTTCTTGTCTTGCTCGGGGGGTTGACAAACATTTTTTGGTAGGCTTTGCAGGGGATATGGTTTCTTTTGCAACTACCAGCTCCTCAGCTGTGTGAAAACAGCCTGTCAGAGGGCCGGAGGGTTAGCTCAGTGGTTCCAGCGCCTGCCTTGCAAGCGCAAGGACCTGAGTTCAATCCCTGGTAACCACATATAATGCTGGGCGTGGTGGCTCACGCCTGTAATCCCAGCACTCGGGAGGCAGAGACAGGAGGATTGCTGAGTTCGCGGCGGCTTACCTGGGCACCATAGTGAGTTCAGGGCCAGCCTGAACTACAAAGCGAGACCCTGTCTCCAAAAAGCAAAAAAAAAAAAAACAGCCTGTCAGTGAACAGTCATGGCTGTGTTCCCATAAAGATTTGGACATGAAAACACTTCCAGAATAGCAGAGTAAGGAATTTTAAAATCTGCTCTTCTATGAAAGTAATGAGAACAATGACAAAAATAGTCAAAATCATTTTTTAAAACTCTCAGAATTATACAGAAACTGCGATATTGAAGATGTGTTTTATTATCGCTATTTTTAATATTACTTTGGATACTGAGGACTGAATCCAGGGCCTTCCCAATGAGCTATATCCCCAGCCCTTTCTTTAGAGTACTGCAATGACAGCCATGCACCGCCACACCCTGGTTCGTCTATTATTTAATACAGGTTTTATGTGGATCTTTATGAAGATTTATGTGTTCCCAATATCTTCTAAAACATATGGCTGTCGAACATGGCATAGAACAGAATATTTACAGAATTAGTCCAATAAATTCACAAAATATAATGACAATAAATGACAATGACAAGAAACTCTCTGGATTTGGAGAGATCTGATTTCAAAATTTGCCATATTACATTATATTTTATATTGTATTTATTATATTATATTTAATATAATATTATTTATATTTATTATATTATTTAATATATAATTATATTCATTATATTATATTTATTACGTTGATATTTATATATTATATTAATATCACATTATAATATATTAATATTTAATTATATTTATTATATTATTTAATATATAATTATATTTAATATAATATAATTTATATTTGTTATATTATATTTAATATGATATAATTTAATATAAATTATATAATAAATATGTATAAATATAAAATATAATATATATAAATATATAAAATATATTTATAAATATATTTATTTATAATTTATATATAAAATATATAAATATATTTAAATATATAAATATAAAATATAATTTAATATAAATTATATTATATTTATTATATTATATTTTTATATCCTATTTACTATATTTGCCTTATTATATTATATTTTTTCAGTGTGTGGTTTTCAGCAAAAAATTGTGAGACCTGGAAAGAAACTGAAGTGCAGATCATTTGTAGGAAGTACTCTGAGGAAACCCAAACCATGGAAACAAAGGCTTTAAAAACACCATTGTAAATAGATGCAAAGAACTAAAAGTTAGTTAATAGCTAATGAGTTAGTGATTCAACACTATTAACATATCAAAACTGACATCTATCTGTAGACCTCTCCAATCAATCTCAGAACACATATTTTTCTCCAGTGCACATGGAGAATTTTGCAGTGGGAGTCATGTTACTTTTTGTTATAAAACAAAACTCAATAAATGTATAAAGAGTAAAACCATATAGAGGAGATACCCAGATCTCAACAGAGTGCAGCAAATGATCCATGACAGAAGGAAACTTGGGAAATTTACAAGTACATGGAAATTAAACCATTACACTCCTGAATAATTAATGGACCAAAAAGAAAACATAAAGAAATTAGAAAATATGAACATAAATAAAAATGAAAATACAACATACCCAAACTAGAGTGCAGCTAAAGTGATCCTCAGAGGGGGATTTATAGCCACGACAGGTTATATTTAAAAAGAATAAAGATCTTGCCGGGCGTGGTGGCTCATGCCTGTAATCCCAGCACTCGGGAGGCAGAGACAGGAGGATTGCTGAGTTCGAGGCTAGCCTGGGCTACATAGTGAGCTCAGCGCCAGCCTGAACTGCAAAGTGAGACCCTGTCTCAAAAAAAAAAAAAAAAAAGAATAAAGATCTAAATCAATAAAATTCTACCTTGAGTAACTCCAAAAAGAATAAACTCAAAACAAACTGAAGGAAATAATAAATATTAAGCAGAAATAGATGAAATAGAGAATAGAAACACAGGCCCCAAATGTAAACATTTAACTCCAACCCTTCACAAAAATCTCTGAAAAGGTAGGAGGATAAGACATTTTCTAATTCGTTTTGTGATACTAGCGTTACCTTGATAGCAAAACTAGGAAAAATGTCTTTAGAAAAGAATATTACAGGCAAATATCCCTTGTGAACGTAGACAAAAATCCTCAATAAAATGCTGAAAAAAACAAATTGAAGAACATAAAAAGGACTTCTGTATCACCACCACATGGAATTCATCAAGAATCAGTGCCAGATTGGTTTAATTTTTGAAGAATGATCAAAACAGTGTACCATGTGAACAGAATAAGAGATAACAAGCCAGGCCCAGTGGCAAATCCCTATAACCTTAGCCCTCTGGGAGGTTGGGGCAGGCAGATGAGGAGCTGAAGCCTATCCCGGACAATTAGTGAGACCTTGACTCAGAAAATGAGCTGGAGATGTGGACTACTACAAAGTCCTTTGGTTCACTCTCCAGTACTGCTGCAAAGTAGACAGATGGGAGAGACGTGCGCAACACATGAACGTGACTAACTCAAAAGATGCAAACAAACAAACAAAAAGCACTTGACAAAATCCAACACCTTGTTATTAAAAAATTACTCACTAAGGTAGGACTATGAGGTAACTTCTTTAACCTGATAAAGAATATAATAAAAAAGTACTTAACAGCAAAATCATGAATGCCTTCTCCCTAGGACAAGAAAGCCAACTGGAATCTCCTTTCTCATTGCGTCTGTGTAACATGGTATTGGAAGATCTAGCCAGAGTGATTAGACAAGAAAAATAAATAAAGTCATCCTGACTGGAAAGAAAGAAGTGAAACTATATGTATTCTTAGATGAGAAGACTTTGTGTACACAAAATCCCAAGGAAGACACACTACATGTATAAAATATTAAAATTAATGTTCAACTTGGGACGCCCAGCTGAACTGAGTCAGTGTGGTTCTGGGTGTGGCAGACCCACCTGAGGATTGTTGCCAACAGCGTAAAAAGAGAGCTGGAGGGAGGAGAGTGTGCTGTTGATCGTCCTGGAGAAGCTGGTTGCTTCTGCTGAGTTTCCTGTTACTAAACCGGCTGTTCTTGTGAGAGGAGCTCGGGTCCTCACCGTCACCAGGGATGGCTGCTCTTCTTGTCAGGGAAGCTCTGATCTTCGCCTCGAGCATCGCTTTGGCTCCGGTGCAGATCCCTCAGCCTGGTGGCACAGGTTATTCACCCGCTGGCGCAGGCTCTCTGGCTTCCACGCCTGGCCTTTGGGCCTTCCCGGTGCAGACTCTTGTTCTGGACTTGTGTGAGACATCGCCTTGGGCTCTAGGCCTCTGGCTGGATCCTTTGGGTCTCTGGTGTGTGGACAGATCTCTTGCACTCCTGCGTTTGACTTTTTAGGTGAATATTATAAAAATAATCCTGTAAATTATGTATCCTGTATTAAATATATTCCCTTGCAAACCCTGACTACAGCATGTGTCTGCATGTCCTTCCAGTGACAGGACACCGTCATCGTACATAGGCCCCACTCTAATCTGGTATGACTTTGTCTGATCTTGATTACATCTGTAAAGAATTTATTTCTAAGCAAGGTAACAATAGTAGGCACTGGGGTTTAGGATTTCCACATATATTTGTGGAGGAGGAACACAAACTCAAACAGACCCTTACTTCCCTTCATATAGCATTTTTTAAAATCTCAAAATAAACTGTGCACCTAGATGTAAAAGCTGAATCCATAAGATCCTGAGACGACACAGGTATAGATCTCTCTGAGCCTGGATTAGGTGATTGTTTCTTTGGTGTGGAACTTAAAAAATGAGCAACAGAATATAAATTAGGTAAGTCAGTTTCTCAGACCTGAGAACTTTTGTACATGGAAAGGTATTAGTATGAAAATACTACCCACACAATGGGAGAAAATATTTGCAAATCACGAACCTGAAAAGAGGCTTTTAAATCTAGGATGTACAAAGGACTCTTCCAATTCCACAATAAAAGTAACACAACATTTGAAAGTCCAGCCCATCAGTTGCTTGAATATTTGGTGTTATATGAAATAAACTATTGATTGCCTACCTGAAGGTCAAGAGGATTGACGGGTATATGTGTTCTCACAAGGATTTTATTGTTTTAACTCTGAAATTTAGGTCTACAGTCTATTTTGGAATTTTTTTATATTTTAGGAGGTAGCAATCTTTTGCAACCAGAACTTTCTTCAAAGACATATGATGTCCAATAAACAATGAAAAGATGTTCAGAATTGCTAGACATCAGGAGCATGCCAATCAAAACAACAACAAAAGCCTAGTTCATATCCACTAGTGTGTGTGTATAATAAACAAGACAGTAATGAAGGTTGTGATGAGGACGTAGAGAAATTGGAGTCCCATAATGCTGGGGGGATTATAAAGTAGTGTGGCTTTGAAGAATAGCTTAGCAGGGCCGGAGGGTTAGCTCAGTGGTTCCGGCGCCTGCCTCGCAAGCACAAGGTCCTGAGTTCGATCCCCGGAAACCACATACAATGCTGGGCGTGGAGACTCACGCCCACCAACAATCAACACTGCATACCACAATGCTGGGCGTGGTAGCTCACGCCTGTAATCCCAGCACTCGGGAGGCAGAGACAAGAGGATTGCTGAGTTCGCGGCAGCTTGCCTGGGCACCATAGTGAGCTCAGGGCCAGCCTGAACTACAAAGCGAGACCCTGTCTCCAAAAAAGCAAAAAGCAAAAAAAAAAAAAAAAAAAGAATAGCTTAGCAGCTGTCATGGCTTAGATCTAAAATGTCCCCCAAGTCATGTGTGGGGAAAGTGGATCACCAGGGCACTGGACTCAAGTGTGAGTTCACCACAGGCGAGTGCACAGCTGGAGTGCTGTTACAGGTGAGGCCTGGCAAGTGGTTCTGGCTCCTCCCTTCTCTCTGTCTCCTGGGCAGCTGTGCTGAGCACTTTCCCTCCATTGTGCCATTTCTGCCTTGGAGCCAACCAACCATGGACCAAATCTTTGTACCAAAATAAGTGGTAGGTGTCAGGAGTTTTGTCCCAACTGAGGAAGCAACTAAGACGGGAGTTCCTCAAAAAGTCCAACGGAATTACCAGACGATCCTACCAGTCCCTTCTTTAGACACAAGACGTGAAAATATGTCAACACAAAAGCTTGCACAAAAATGTACATAGTAGCATACCTGTAATAACTACGAAGTGGAACTCAAGCCCTCCAATTGGTAGATAAAATCTGGTAGACTCATATAGTAGAACACTCGATCATAAAAATGAATTATTTGACACATGCTACAATATGGCAGAATCTTTAAAACATAGTGAATGAAGAAACCAGGCACTAAAACCACCTATCATATGATTGTATTTATATGAAATGTCTACAATAGGCAAGTTCACCAAAACTGAAAATAACCAGTGGTTGCCAGGGGCTGAAGAGGGTTATGGGTAGAGATAACCAGGCAGAAATAAGATTTTGGGGAGAGTGAAAAAAATGTTTTAAATTTAGCCACAGAAATAGATGATGCAGCGATTTAGTCTCCTGTGCAGCAGTGTTGGGTGCAGAGCTTGATGCAGGAATTAGGTTGCAAGGGCCCTGTCCTTATGAGTGGGTTGATGCCATCTGTGTGGGGATGGGTTTCAACCCCCTTCCCTCTCACGTTAGCCATCTGCCTTCTGACATCGCCGAGAGTAAGAAAGGTCCTTGGTAGATAGATGCTGGCCTCTCAACCTTTGACCTTCCCATCTTCCAGAGCTATAGGCCAAATAAACTTCTGCTCGCTGTAAATCACCCAGTCCTCAGGCAGTCTCTCATAGCACCATGAAGTGAACTTGAACAAATAGTTTCACGGTTCTGTGGTTATACTGAAAACCACCGAATTGTACACTTTAGGAGGATGAAGAGGGGCGCGGTGATACATACGTATAATCCCAGCACCCTGAGAGGCCAAGGCAAAAAAAATCTTGAGTTTGAGCCCAGCCTGGGCAATTTAGTGATTCAGTGAGAACCTATCTCAAAATTTAAAAGGATTGGGGATATAGCTCAGTGCAAAGGCCGTAAGTTCGATCGCCATATTACCTCAATAAAAGGGATACGTTTTAGAGTATAGGTTTTACCTTTCCATGCAGCTATCATTTGAAAGAGAATTCAATCGGGCCAAATTTCACACACATACAAGGAGTGATGGAAACTATGGAAAATGAAATCTGAGGCAACGTATTTCAGCAAAAGGCACATTGCTGAGAACAATGGAATGAATATGTTTGAAGCAAGGTGGGTATTTTAAGAGGTTTTCATGGCAATGTGTCTTTTACTATAGTAAAGATTTTAAGCAATCGTGTTTTTTCAGTCACATCTCATGATCAACCATTTACAGCAATTTCTGTCAAATAAAATGATGACCATGTGTCCTCAACCACCTGATTCATAGGATCTGGCACTGTGTGACTGCTGGCTCTTTGCCATCACCAAAATAGACATGAAAGAGAAATGTTTGTAATCCACTCAGGCCACTGAAGCAACCATGGAAGGCAACTAAAGACACTCAGGAAGAGGGTTCGTAGAACTCCAGCAGGAAGAGACAAGAGCGATGGAGTAGTGTGTTCAAAGCAAAAATGAACCTTTCTGAAGTGGATTAATCACAAGGTGTGTTTTACTGTAATACATGTTTTACAATTTTTAACATTTACTGTAACTTCTGATTTCACATTGGAGTTCGCTGACTTTTGTGTTGGTGTGTTGACTGGGGCCTCCATACAGTGTTGGACAGAAACAGTATGGTCTGTGGATCCTTATAAATTTTCCAGCATTTGGAAAGACATAGTTCAATGTTAGCTATACTCTTTATAGATAAGAAAGATTCTTTGTATTCCTAGTTCAACACCGTAAGTAAATATTGATTTTATCAAGAACTTTATCTACATCCACCAGGATAAGTCAAGGTTGGCTTTCTTCTGGAAGGCACTGGATGACACCGCTTTCTCAATCTTACGTTTCTCCTTTATTTGGTTAAAGGGAATAAATTGAATCAATCAATTTTCCAATGTTAAATCAAGTTTGCAATGCCAGAAAGGATGTGTAAACCCCTTTCTATATCACAGGATTCAGTTTGTTAATAATTTGTTTTGGATTTATGCATCTATTTTCTTGGGGGATATTTGCCTATCTTTTTCTTGTCTCACAATGTTTTGGTCAGGTTTGGCTCACAGTTTTTTGTCAATCTTATACAAGTTGTGTAACATCTCTTCATTTTCTGGAAACATTTCTGTAAGGTGTTATTGTTTAATTTGAGGTTGGAGTTTTCTATATGTGAAGTTTTCCAATTATGGATTGAATTTGTTTAGCATCTGTAAGACCATATGGAATTTTAAATTTCTTCTTATAAATTTGGATATATTACACTTTTAATAAATTCATTTAATCTAGACTTTTATATTATTAACATAAAGCTGTTCATAATACCATACTACCTCTGTAACATCTCTAAGATCTGTAGTAATGTGTTCTGCCATGGGTAGTTTAGATTTTTCCCCTCTTTTCTTTGATCTGGGATGCTAAGGATTTAAGAATTTTATTAGTCTTTATTTTTTCCCAATGCACCAATTTGATATTTTAATTTTTCCTATACATTTGCTTTTTATTTTATTCACTTCTACTTTCATCTTTATTTTCCTTTTATTTCCTTTTAATTTGTGGTTCTTTCTCTAGTTTCTTGAGATTGAACCATGAATTATCCACCTACTTATTTTTATGTATATCTTTGGTACTGGAGAGTTGAACTCAGGGCTTTCACTTTGAGCTACATCCCCAACCTTTTATTTTTATTTTTGTTTTGAAACAAGGTCTTGCTAAATTGCCTATGCTAGATTTGAACATGCCATTCTCCTGCCCCAGCCTCCAAAAGTGTTGGGATTCTAAGTATTCACTGCCACACCCAGCTGAGATTATTTATGTTTAAATCTTTCTTCTTTTGTAATATATATTTGTTTAGAGTTACAAATTTCCTTCCATGAGCTATATCCTACAGTTTTTTTGAAGATCATGCTTTTTCATTTTCATTAATACAAAACACTTCTTAATTTCTGCTGTGATTTCTTTTCTCCTATAGGATTAACTAAAAGAATGTACATTATTTCCAAGTATTTGAGTAGTTTTACAGTTTTCATTATTGGTTAATTTCAATGTGGTGAGAAGGCATATTCTATGATTTTAATCACTTGAAATGTGCTGAGATTTCTTTTTTTTTTTTTTTTTTTTTGAGACAGGGTCTCGCTTTGTAGTTCAGGCTGACCCTGAGCTCATTATGTAGCCCAGGCAAACCTGGAACTCAGCAATCCTCCTGCCTCTGCCTCCCGAGTGCTGGGATTACAGGCATGAGCCACCACACCCCAGCATTGTGGGTGTGGTACTGATCGCTGGTGGGTGTGAGTCACCACGCCCAATATCATATCATTATATGTGGTTACCAGGATCAAACCAGGGACCCTGCCCTTGCTAGGCAGGTGGTGGAACCACTGAGCTAAATCTCTGGCCCTGCTGAGATTTCTTTATACATAGACATATAGTCTCTTTTGGAAAATGTGTCACATGCACTTTGAAAGACTATGTATTAGGCAATTGGCAAGTGTGTGTGTTAGTTGGATTTCCAGTGCTGTGACAAAATACCTGAGATAATCAACTTAAAAGGAAGACAAGTTTATTTTGACTCTTGGTCCTAGAGATTTTAGTCCATGATTGCTTGCGCATTTGCTTTTGAACCTGTGTCAAGGGACAGCACATAATGGAACAAAGCTGCTCACTTCATGGTAGCCAGGCAGCAAAAGTGAGAAAGGGCCAAGGGCCCAAGACACCCCTGCATGGCCACGCTCCCACAATGATCTGACTTCTTCCTATTAGGCCCCGACTCTAAAGTTTCCACCATCTGCTAATAGTGCCACAGATTAACACATGAGACTTTGGGGAACGTTTATCCAAATGATAACAAAACATGTATAAATTGTTGGGTCAAATTGGACAATTAGTTGGGGATTTAGCTCAGTGGTTCTAGTGCCTGCCTTGCAATCACAAGGTCCCATGTTTGATCCTTGGTACAAAAAAAAGAAAAAAAAACTTCAATACTTGTATGGTTCAAACTTCTATATTATTACTGATTTTTTCTCTTTATCTTTTTTATTAATGAAAAACATGCATTAATCTTAAATTATAATGACATAGGTATCTACTATCTTTTTCTTTATATGCTTTGAAGTTGTGGTATTTGTGTACAGAAGTAGATTCCTGTTGAGCCAACTTTTACATCTCCATGATTTTTCTCTTTCATAATACTTATTCCTTTATCGTCTATTTTATCTCCAAAGTTTGCTACACCAGCTTTCTCTTGAGTAGTGTTTGCATGCTACATTTTCTACTTTTCTGTGTCTATTTCAAATGTACTTCTTATTAACAGCATAAGGAAAGGCTGCCCAACCTGGTAAATACTTACTCTGTGCAAGAAATAATGCCGGG